>BDJD01001780.1:151640-162159 GCA_002564525.1 Rosa multiflora | reverse complement strand
GGTGAGATACCATGTAATTTAGAATTTCGAAATCAATTGCATTAAATGTTTTTAAAACATACCGCTTTACTCCCACTTTTCTGTTCATTTTTTTTGAATTGTAATTAAATGGGGTGAGATACCATGTAATTTAGAATTTCGAAATCAATTGCATTAAATGTTTTTAAAACATACCGCTTTACTCCCACTTTTCAGTTCATTTTTTTTTATCTATAAGTGATTATTAGACAATTTATTATCTAATATAAAGCATCACAGATATAAAACTTTGTAATTGTTAATGTGTTTGACCATCTAATGACAACTTCGTAGTTCCGCCATTGTGGAAAAACTACTGATACAATTTTGGTTGAATGTTGACTCAAAGTTTTATACTTGATCAAAAGGATGTTTAGTGGATGAGAACTCAAATAATATAAAACCTATTTTTAAGCATCTATTTGAACTTTGAAGGGAACAATAATGAATCCTTATAGATTTCCCAATAACTAACACGTACAAATAATTAATATGGTCAATTATATGAGATAATTATCTAGAACGCGACCCCATTCTCTCGAAAACCCTAAGGCCTACGCCGTTCAATTTCTTGATCTCGTCCGGCGGCACCCGGCTGTTGGGATAGCCTCTAGCCTCCCGCCGTCATGGGGTTGCTGCCGGACGGGAGAACTACTGCCCATGGTGACTTTGTCGGAGGAGGAATGAGCTCTGGGTTTTTCAGTTTGGTTCGACTGGGATGGTTTGATGGTGGTGGTCGGACTGTACGGGCTGGTATTACGATCCCTACTGATGGGTTTCTTGGATCGCCGACGTCAGGGATCTCGATCGATGGCCGTGGGGTTTTGGGCAGCTTGGATCGGGGATTTGTTTGGTCCGTAGTGATGCAGGTCGTGGCGGTGGAGCTTCGGCGACGTGGTGCTGCAGGTCGTGGCAGCAACATGGATCAGGAGGTCGTGGCTGCGATGTGGATCAGGCGACGGGGGTCGGACGGATCTTGCCGGACTGTGCAGTGCAGCGGGGATGGGTGGAGCATGGTGACTGGCCCGAACCGGTTGATGGGCCGGGGCGAATTTCCTTGAAGACTACCATGTTGGGCTGCAAATTGATGGGCTAGGTTTCTGCCCTAGTTCAATGTTTAGCTGGGCTAGGGTTTGGGGCCTAGGCCCAATCCTATGTGTTTTAGTTTTATCTAAATTACAATAATTCATTGTATTAGGAAACTACGCACCGATGTGCACTCTATGTCTCTTTAGCGTCTCTGGAGTAGTACCGAAGGAGGATATCCGCTATCTCTACTATCTGAAATGTATAATGAGTGGGTCTATTTCTACGTACCATTGTGGGTACTACCACTACCTTCTTGTCTGTCTATAAATGACAGCGGAAGGGTATGTAATGGCCTATTCTGGCTTGTGATGAATATACTATTTCGCCATGTGGGCTTGATTCAAAAAATATGGTCAATTATATATACTAATCAAATGTTAAATAATAGTGTATTTCAAGGGTTTTAAGTTTAAGGATATTTTAGGTAATTTAGATTGTGTATTTAGTGAAATGTTAGAATGAGAAATTAAATGATAGGTGTATTGAGTAAGGAGTGTGTATTAAGTAATTAGGAGTGTGTATTTAAAACTTCTCATATATCAATCTCATTGATGTGAGAAAGAAGAAAGGTAATTAGTAATTATCATATTGATATGTTCGAAATTAATTAGCAAATTAGTTCTACACTAAAACAAAAAAGAATGTATTAAATAAAAATTCATGATACATAGCCCAACCTATTTTTTTTTTTTTCAATTCTCATTTATTTATTATGGTGGTTCTAGTTAGACCTCCTAATTTGCTCTTTGGACCTCCCATCCCAATTTTTTTTATCCAAACTTCCTATTTCGCCCTTATTTGTATTTTACTCATTATACCTCCTATGACATGCCTATATACTTCCAGTTTCTTTGATGTCAGATCAAGAATGAATGAGAAAAATAGCCTTTGCCAACTTAGCATTGGCCATTAGGAGCACTTCTACAAATATTGAGCATCAAATTCCCAACCAATCTATTCTAAATTGAAGCGAAAGCCTCTCTTTAATTTACCAATCACTGTACCCCTCACTCTATTCCAGTTTTGAACTACTGCAAAATTTTCAACATCAATTTAATTCTTTGATCTTCATCTGGTAAGAAACTATATACAGAGAGGGGAGGAAGGAATATATGAACACTGTTATCAACTTTAAAGCTTAATCTCTATGATTCATACTACCTATTCAGAAAATATTTTCATAGGGAGGGAACTCAGAGAAGGAAAAGAAAAAAAATAAATTGAAAATTTCATGGATGTGTAACCAAAAAGAAATAACAAATTACGGATCCTTAGTGGGTAATAGTGAAAAGAAAACAATGGATTCTAAATTTATGACGACTTTCGTTCCTCTCTTTACGTCACTTCTATCGCTAATTATAGTTAGATTGCCATGCCGAGATTAATCACCGTACTATGATTGGGTTAGGCAGGACGTTTATATTTGTCAATTGGCTAAGAACTATTGCGAAGGGAAAGACTGTTCTTAAAGATGACTCTTGTGTTTTCATTGTATTCAGTTTTTTTCTTCTTCAAGTTATAAAGAGGGGTAAAATAGGAATTAAATTTTGATAAAAAATTAAGTAGGTCTAAATAGCAAATTGGGAGGTGTTAATAGAACCACCATATTTATTATTTACCTAGCAAGGCCCACCCACTATGTGTGTGGAGAGAAGTTAAAGGTAGTGGGGAAGTTTTTCATATAACTATCATGTTTTCTATTATTTCTTTTATTTTTTATTTTACAATTTACTGTATTATCCCTATTGATTAATTACATATCAGAGTTTTTTTAATTTATAAAGGTTAAATTAGTAAATAATTTCAGTTTTGGAGAGCAAGTTCTCTTCTCTTAATAATAGTATAGATAAGGAGGGGCATAGATGGAAGTTTAATGAAAAAATGGGATAAAAAAAAATATAAGGGATGTGCATTAAGTAATAAAAATTTCTCTCTTCATGTCTTAATTCGTTATTTTTTTTCTAAACATCTTTTTCTATTTATTTTTCCTTAGGGGCGAAAGGTCATGGCCTGATCCAAGGATTGAAATATATGTGATATTTTTGATATATCCCTGATATCTCCTTTTATATCCTATGGGGAAAATATCTTATCTTTCACCGTTTCTGCGAAATTTCTCCGATATCGTCAAATATACCCGATATATTAGATATTTGAGATATATCTCCAATAAAATGAAGAAATATCTGTAAAATCTTATGGAAAAAACAAAAAATAGAAAGAAAAAAAAAACTCAGCTATTCACGGTGAAAAATATATTATGGAATATAGAGGTTATATCAGGGTGTAAAATTTTAACAACGGTTTCTAGTCAGGATATGGCCTAATAAAGAGACAAATTAACCTGTTTGGGAAAAATACCTTGAAGTGAAACCTCTGAAGGCAAATTTGGGTGAAGCGAAATCTTCTCAAGGCAAATATGGGTGGAGAGAAATCTCCTCAAAGCTATTTTGGGTGAGAAGTAATTATCTAAATGAAAATTTGTGTGAGGAGAGATCTCCTCATGGCGAATCTGAGTGAGGAGAAATACCCTCAAAGAGATTCTGGGTGAGAAGCAATTCTCTAAATGTAAATATGTGTGAGGAGAGATCTATTCAAGGCGAATATGAGTGAGGAGAAATCTCATCAAAGAAAAGGTAGGTGAGGAGTATTCATTTCGAGGAAAATTCAAGTGAGGAGTGGAATCTAAGTGAGATCTCAAATGAATCTTATGAAGACAACAATCAATTTGGCTATGACGCTTATGGATATAATCAATATGGATAAGTACATAATCAGACATCAGTTGGATTAATTCTTATTATCCCCTTATAAAGGAAACAATTGGTAGCTCTAAAGAGATCTATAACTATTATGTTTATCACAACAATTCGTATTATATGGGTCATATGTCTTGGTCTGATTATTGTACTTTCATAGACCAACGAGCAATTTTTCAACCACCTAGAGTCTCTTTTTGGATGTAGATGAAGTTGACGTTCATATGTATTTATATGCAATTCCAATAAATTAACTCTTTTAAAAAAGATATATTTTCCCAGATATTCTCCATATTTTCTTTATCTTCATTTTTCAAAGTTTCCATAAATATGTAGATACAGATATTTTAATCCTTGCAAGGATTAAAATATCTGCAATATTTCTGATATATCACATGATATCTCCCTTTTTTGGAGGGACTGATATATCATAGGGAGAAAATATCTTATTTTCCACCGTTTTTGCGAAATTTCTCTGATATCGTCAAATATCTCATATATATATATATATATATATATTAGATATTTGAGATATATCCCCGATAAAATGAAAAAATACATGTAAAATCTTATGAAAAAAAACAAAAAATAGAAAAAAAAAACTCAGTTATTCACAGAGAAACATACATTATGGAATGCGAAGGTTATATTAGGATGTAAAATTTAACAACGGTTTCTAGTCAGGATATGGCCAAATAAAAAGGCAAATTAACCTATTTGGGAAAAAAATCTTGAAGTAAAACTTTTGAAGGCAGATTTAGGTGAAGCGAAATCCTCTCAAGAGGTATCTGGATGAGGAGAAATCTCCTCATGGCGATTATGTGTGAGAAGTAATTCTCTAAATGCAAATATGTTTGAGGAGAGATCTCGTCAAGGCAAATTTGGATGAGGAGAGATACACTCAAGATGATTTTGGGTGAGAAGTATTTCTCTAAATACAAATCTATGTGAGGAGAGATCTTATCAAGACGAATATGGGTGAGGAGAAATCTTCTCAAAGCGAATCTGGGTGAGGAGTACTTCTTTCAAGGGAAATCGGAGTGAGGAGAAGAATCTAGGTGAGACCTCAAATGAATCTCATGAAGGCAACAACCAATTTGGCTATGACGGTTATAGATATAATCAGACATCCAGTTAGATTCATCCTTAATATCTCTTTATAGAGGAAACAGTGGGTAGCTCTAAAGAGATTTATAACTATCATGTTCATCACTACAAATCGTACTATATGGGTCATATGTCTTGGTCGGATCATTGTAATTTCGTAGACCAGCGAGCAACCTTTTAACAACTTAGAGTATCTTTTTGGATGTAGATGAAGTTGACATTCATATGTATTTATATGTAATTTTGATAAATTGACTTAAAAAAAAAAAATTTCTCGAATATCCCCTATATATCTCTGATATTTTATTTTTTTTTCAAAATTTCGATAGATATGTAGATACATAAGGATTAAAGGTATGATCAATCCATATAGCACAGCACAGAGTTTGTTGTGAAATCCTAAATTCCGGATCTGAACGCAAAATTGAATGCGTACGTAATCAATTTCCTCCACAGCTAAATCTCTTAGCAGCCAAGTTTTAATATTCCATGTCCCAGAATTTAATACGTAAGTGCTAACTCCTCAGATTTAACAATGAAGGAGTGGAGCAGCTGCTGATTTGGGCGGGAGGATTGGATGACTCTTGGGTTTGGTTAATTGGGCTTGGAAGCTACTTGTGGGCCCGATCTAGGCAGTATATTGGGTATGGACTCACTTCGTGGGCTCAGTCCTGGCTGTTTATTTCTTTATTGTTTTTACTATTTTATGTTTTTTTAGTTGTTTTGCGCTTTTTGCCAGCAATAAGTCCCTGTTTGTGTTGCATAGGGCTAGTCGGGCTGATTGTCTGTGTGTGCACTCAAAGTGCCTTGTCTGCTCTAGGTAGGCAGCGAACTCTTTGCTTTGTCAAATGGTCGCTACCTCCTAGTGGTAGAGTGAAGTTAAGTGTTGCCATATTTACCCTCCGATGGCAACGTAATAGGAAAGTTGTGCAATTGGTAATTATGCTATGTTATAATCGGGTTACATATCGAGTTATCTTTCTATTATGTCACTGCTATGTTAAAGCAAATAGAGTAGCCAGTATAGCACTCTTTGCTAGTTGGTGCTTGTTAGAATACAAGTATTCTATAGAGATAGAGATTCCTGATATTATTTCGGGACTTACTCTAGGTGCTTATTGTAATCAGGAGTTTAGGCTTAATGTTCCCCCCCCCCTTGTATTTAGCAGTTTTATTAATCAAGATTTGAGGACAGCTGCACCAGCCCTTTATTCAAAAACAAAAAAACAAAAACAATGAAGCTATACTCCAAAATTGAATTTGATTTTACAACCATGCAATTGATTTCACACCCATTCAATTATGAGCTCTTCGTTAGGATCTAATCACCAAAGCTAGACTCATGACTTTGTGAATGGATTTGGCAAAGAAAGAAGGGAAAAGGCCTCTCATAGATTCATATTATGGTGCAAAGACTCTCAAAGAAGAGGAGAAGCTCTCACATAAAGTGAGAGTGGCAGCGTAGAGATTTGATAGGATGAACGATACGAGGGGTCTGAAAAAAGCTATCTACGTAATTATACGGGATTATATTGGAGAAATACTTTAGGGATGACAATACCTTTCAAAATATGGTAATTGACAGTCTCTGTAACGGAGCTAACGACTTCAGGTATGATTATTCGGTCAGGGTCAGAACCTCAAGTACCTTTCTAATTTTTCTAAAATTTAAGGTACGAAACTTTAAAATGATGAAAACGTCAGGCACTATAAGAATGATTTTTCGTAATTAAAAAGACATAGTACATGCAAACAGTGAAACAGACATAGATCAGATATAGACGGATAGACCAATGCTTGGTTTGGAAAGGCTGCTGCTTATAATATACTATTTGTTAGTTAATATGTTAGCGTGATTCCAGAGCTAATTCCATTAAAGAAATAGAATTTATGTACTCGGTAGCAGTTAAATTAGACAGATCTCTAAAAGAGATTTGATTATTATTCGGACTCTGGACATCCTTTTTTGCTTTATGTTAGACTTTGCTTTGTGAAATTGTTATACTAAATTTCTTGGGGAATCCCAACAATATATCTTCTCATCTATCTCTCATTATTATCTTTTTCATTTATTAGCTGTCCTGTATTCTTTTATTTTACTCAAAACGATAACATTAATGTTTTACAAAATAACTTTTGTATTTTCCGAATCTGTCCATAATTATTGCACAAACACATATTTCTTATTTTCTTTTTATTTCCATTCAGATTCTTTTCTATTTCTCGTTCTCTCTGTGAAAGTGAACGATTTCTACCTGTCCTTTCCTTCTTCTCTTTGTATCATTCTTCTTTGGTTCAATTCAATATCAACCTTTAGGAAACAATTGCATAGCCTCTATTAGAAAAAAAAAATTTCAATCCTAAAAAAAAAAACTATTAGCTTCCGGGTTCAATTGTATAGTAATTTCCGCGCTCAGATTAAAGAAATTTTCCACGCTTATAACATAGGTAAAATACAAAAGTCACCCATTCAGATCCTAGAAACCATTTTTTTTTTTTTTTATGAAAGGAGAAACCATTCTTTTCTAAGGAAAAACAAAACGAAAAAAAAGAAAGAAATAATGATCGAAACCCAGCAACCTTCATTGTTCTCTACATTATTTGTACTCAAATCATATGTATTTTGTGTTAGATCCTTTATGCACTGCATACTAACACGGTGAGACTCTAAATACCAGTTCATAAATCTAACAACGATCTCTTTCTTCATCGTTAGCATTCTTCTTGAAGTTGATCTCGCAGACGGGCATAGGTTGAGGATTGTCTTTCAGCAAACTTTGCATAAAGATATTTGTCTCTTGCTCTTAAGGCCTCTTTTGCCAACATTTTCTTCTTTTTTTAGACCAAACGATATATTAACATATAATAGTTTATGATGCCTTTGTCATCACTAAAATCACTAACTTCACCAGAGAAAAATAACAAAGAAAGAAAGAAAGAATCAAACCATTAAGAAATAAGTACTACAATCTTTCAGTCATTACAAGAAAAGCAAAAAAGCAAACCAAACCATCCTTAATCTTTTTCGCAAGCAGAAATTAAGAAGGGTCATTGAGCAAGATGACAGCGAAACTTATAAGCTATTTATTAGTGGTGTTGATATGAAACATGCGACTGCAGCTATAGACTGAGCAAAATGCTTCCAATGTCATCAAGAGCAGGAGAAAAATGGTAGCGAGCGAAGCCAGAAATTGCCAAGAACCTAACACATAAGTTTTCAAAGACTTCCTTATCTTCACCTTCCATCTACCATGGTAATACTTGTTGGCATCTTTGATTGCCTTATCCAAGAAGGGCACTTTGGTCAATCTAATGGACTTGCTCATGCCATTGAACAGTTTTGCCACTTCTTCATCACTCTTCAAACGGTTCAAGATGATACCATTCTCTCTAAGCAACTTGGCGTCCTCCTCGGTGTCTATGATTCCGTTCATCAACTCGGTGTAGCGAGTAAAAACCAATGGCCCCGATGCAGTTGATGCCTCGTAGGCCACCAAGTTTCTCAGGATCACCTCTGTGTTCCCATCTAAGCTTGTACTCGGGAGGTAAAATGAGCAAGTTTTAGCATCGAAAGAGATGGTTGAAATACTACTTGCGGGCAAGAACTTGACACCTGATTTTGAGAGTTTGGAGACTGATGGGATGGTGATCTCCTCTATCAACGGCGGTCTATTGCTTGATTTATCATCTTCGGGTTTGACTGCTTCTTTGTCTTGGGAGGAAAGTAACTCGAGAGGTTGTTTCAAAATTTCGGGTCCAGCTTGGTTGGAAAGGATAGTCCAAGGAAGTTTGCGTAACACTTTTGCAGGTCGAGAAATTAGAATTTTTTTCAAAAGACGTATCGGGCCCTTGTTCAACTTCGATAGCAGCTTCCCTACCTTCTCCAGAAATTGTTTGAGGAAATTCGAGTTATCTGAAGACTTTACCTCGTGTGGTGGGGCCGGACCATCCTCGGTTTCTGCAATTTCGGACGGTCTAGTTTCTAATTTGGGGGTGATCATGCGGTATAAAAAGTCTAGCAAGTGACAACAACTCAACACTTGGATCTTTGGCATATCTTCATCATTCATCTTGAATGGGGAGAGCTCTTTGCACAGTCCCATAAACATGGAAAGAAGCATATTGTCGGCGCATTCCAACGTTGGTAACTGAAATGCCAACACTTCTCTCAAAACAAATAGTGGCATTTGATTCTCAAGCATAACCAAGTCCCTAAGGATGGCATGATGCGCTGACTTCCTTCCTGCATAGTCAACCAAATGCGCCATCCTTGAAGAAACTCTCGTCGAAGTGTTCCCTTCTTGGACTGCATAGACTTGGAGGATTTCAAAGAAAAACGAAGCATCAATAGCCATCATCCACCCCAATGTGTCGCCATTAAACTCCAGGTACTTGTGGTAACAAGCCCGAATCCTTAGCTCGAACCGTGTCAATTGGTCAACAAGGTCCTGGAATTTGAGGGTTTGGAGCTGCTTTTGGGTTCTTTTAGCTGCAGCCACTTTGTACCTCACCATCTCATACAGCTCCGGACGCCAATGATGGTAAGGACCAATCGCAACCACTTGAGGGGTGTACGATTCTGGATCACTAGCCATGAGGGATTTGGGGACGTTGAAAATGGAGATAGGGATTTCAATATCATGCTCGAACTCTTCCTCTAGGAATTTTTGGATTTGAATCACCCATTGAATCTCATTGAAGTTTGAACTGGAATTGGAAGAGAATGTTGGTTGGAGAGAAGACATATTTAGGCTGTTGTTCTAAGCTTTCGATGAACTTTTGGCAAAGGTTGCTGATTAGCATTTCGTGGTTTCTATAACATTACTACTACAAATAGGTTAATATATTTGGTTTTTAGCAACATTAATAATAGTGTCCCAAGCACAATGCATAACTAAGATATAATTAAAAGGAAAAATCATCCGTACTGCACCCAATCTTTTCGCCATTCTAAATTTTTGTACTTCAAGTTTCAAAAATATCAGAAAGGTACCTGAAATTTTGACCCTTACTGAATAATAGTGCCTGGAGCAGTTAGCTCCGTTTCGGAGGCTGCCAGCTGGCTTATTTTGATGGATATTTTCTTCCATTCATGTCTAAGGAGTTTTACATACACTTCCCCAATTACTTAATGCACAACCCCTAATTTTTTTTGTCATCAAACTTCCATCTATACTACCCCTCCTCATTAATAAATAAATAAAAATAAAACCAAAGAAGAGTGTACAAAAATAAAATAAGAATTAAATGCTTTACATATCAAAATACTAAATAAATATTTTCTTATAGGTTAAATTTGTCATCGTCTTCATAATACAATCGACATCTCATCAAGATCATACGTTGACGTCAATAACAGCTTTAATAATTGTAGTCAACATGAAGATTTAGCAAGAAACTAAATTGGTTGAAACATATTGAAAGAAGTTATAAAACCATCAAATATATCTTGGTTACATGAATAAATCATGATTAATTACTTTTTTTGCAAAACAATCACCATGGCTCATTCTTTAACGATTTTAATATTGACCATGACTATATCG
>BDJD01001780.1:136540-148615 GCA_002564525.1 Rosa multiflora | reverse complement strand
CTCGAAGAGTTCAGACACTGTTGAAGTAAAAAACCCCATGAAGAACTAAAGGAAGTGGGAAATGTCATTTTTACCCTTATTTTGTGCCTCACGTGCTGGGCACGTGGTCATAGTTAACAGTTCTGTGACGGAAATCGACCGTAGGTACGACGTTGATACGAAAAAATGAGTTCAGGTATCACATTGATAACTTTGAAAGTTCAGGTATCATTTCAAAAGTCCTCGAAGAGTTCAGACACTGTTGAAGTAAAAAACCCCATTTTTTATAGCCATATTGCCACAATATTAGTGAAAATAAGTTATATTACAAAAAAAGGGGTAATTTTACAAATTTATCCTTGAAAAATTAGTCACATGTTTGGCATATGTCAGTTTTTAACGAAACATTAACGGAAGTTAGTGATAGGTACCATTTGAAATAAAATCTAAAAGTTCAGGTACTGGTTGTGATCAAAATTGAAGTTTTCAGGTACCATCGATAAGATAGATGATAAGTTCAGGTACCATTTGTGATAATTACCCTAATAATATAGATAAGGAGGGGCATAGATGGAAATTTAATGAAAAAATGAGATAAAAAATATAAGCGATGTGCATTAAGTAATTGAGGGGGTGTATTTAAAATTTCTTTGTTCATGTCTTAATTCATTATTTTTTTTTCTAAACATCTTTTTCTATTTATTTTTCCTTAGGAGCGAAAGGTCATGGTCTGATCCGAGGATTGAAATATTTGTGATATTTCTGATATATCATATGAGGAAAATATCTTATCTTTCTCCGTTTCTGCAAAATTTCTCCGATATCATCAAATATATCCGATTAGATATTTGAGATATATCTATGATAAAATGAAGAAATATCTGTAAAATCTTATGGAAAAAACAAAAAATAGAAGAAAAAAAACTAAGCTATTCACAGTGAAACATATATTATGGAATATGGAGGTTATATCAGGGTGTAAAATTTTAACAATGGTTTCTAGTCAGGATATGGCCTAATAAAGAGGCAAATTAACCTATTTGGGAAAAATACCTTGAAGTGAAACCTCTGAAGGCAGATTTGGGTGAAGCAAAATCTTCTCAACGTGAGTCTGGGTAGAGAGAAATCCCCTCAAAACGATTCTGGGTGAGAAGTAATTTTCTAAATGAAAATCTGTGTGAGAAGGGATCTCCTCAAGGAGAATTTAAGTGTGGAGAAATACCCTCAAAGAGATTCTGAGGGAGAAGCAATTCTCTAAATGCAAATCTGTGTGAGGAGAGATCTATTCAAGGCACATATGGGTGAGGAGTATTCCTTTCGAGATACAACTTTTCTCCATATTTATCTTCATAACCTGTTTGGGAAAAAAATCTTGAAGTGAAACCTTTGAAGGCAGATTTGGGTGAAGCGAAATTCTCTCAAGAGGTATCTGGATGAGGAGAAATCCCCTCATGGCGATTCTGTGTGAGAAGTAATTCTTCAAATGCAAATCTATGTGAGGAGAGATCTCTTCAAGGTGAATTTGGGTGAGGAGAGATACACTCAAGGCGATTCTGTCTAAATGCAAATCTATGTGAGGAGAGATCTTATCAAGGCGAATATGAGTGAGGAGAAATCTTCTCAAAGTGAATCTGGGTGAGGAGTATCCAAGTGAGGAGTAGAATCTAGGTGAGACCTCAAATGAATATCATGAAAGCAACAACCAATTTAGCTATGACGGTTATGGATATAATCAATATGGAGAAGTATATAATCAGACATCTAGTTGGATTCATCCTTATTATCTCCTTATAGAGGAAACAATCGGCAGGCGGCAACTCTAAAGAGATTTAAAACTATCATATTCATCACTACAATTCATACTACATGGGTCATATATCTTGGTCTGATCATTGTAGTTTAGTAGACCAGCGAGCAACTTTTAATTTAACCACCTAGAGTTTCTTTTTGGATGTAGATGAAATTGACATTCATATGTATTTATATATAATTTCGATAAATTGACTTTTTGAAAAAAGATATATTTTCCTGAATATCCCCTATATATCTCTGATATTTTTGATATTTCATTTTTTCAAAGTTTCGATAGATATGTAGATACATATATTTTAAATCCTTGAGTATGATAAATCCATATAGCACAGCACAAAGTCTGTTGTGAAATCCTAAATTTCAGATCTGAACCCAAAATTGAATGCGTATGAAATCAATTTCCTCCACAGCTAAATCTCTTGGCCATGAAACAATGTTTAGCAGGCAAGTTTTAATATTCCATATCCCAGAATTTAATATGTAAGTGCTAACTCCTCAGATTTAACAATGAAGTTATACTCCAAAATTGAATTTGATTTTACAACCATGCAATTGATTTCACACCCATTCAATGATTCAATAATGAGCTCTTCGTTAGGATCTAATCACCAAAGCTAGACTCATGACTCTGAATGGATTTAGGCAGAGAAAGAAGGGAAAGGCCTCTCACAGATTCACACTACGATGCAGATCGAGACTCTCAAAGAAGAGGAGAAGCTCTCACATAAAGAGAGTGGCAGCGTAGAGAGTTGAGAAGATGAACGATATAAGGAGTCTGAAAAAAGCTAACTATGTAGTTATATGGGATTATATTGGAGAAATACTTAAGGATGAAAATATCTTTTAAAATATGGCAGTTGACAGTCCAGTAACGAAGTTAATGACTCTAGGTACGATTATTTGGTTGGGGTCACAACCTGATATTTTTAAAATTTAAGGTACAAAACTTTAAAATGATGAAAACGAACGTCGGGTACTGAATCATTTTTCGTAATTAAAAAGACATAGTACATGCAAACAGACATATACCAGACATAGACCAATGCTTGGTTTGGAAAGGACGTTGTTGCTTATAATGTACTATTTGTTAGTTAATAATCTAGCGTGATTCCAGAGCTAATTCCATTAAAGAAATGGAATTTATGTACTTTGGTAGCAGTTAAATGAGAGAAATCTCTAAAAGAGATTTGATTATTATTCGGACTCTGGACATGCCCTTTTGCTTTATGTTACACTTTGCTTTGTGAAATTGTTATACTAAATTTCCTGAAGAATGCTTGCAAATTATATCCCCTTTCTACCTTTTCCATTTATGAAAGTACAGATGATAGCTTATTTTACTCAAAACGATAACATTAATGTTTTATAAAATAACTTTTGTATTTTCCTAATCTGACCATGATTATTGCACAAGAAATATGTTTTTATTATTTTTTTTTCCATTAGATTCTTTTCTCTTTCTCGTTCTCTCTGTGAACGATTTCTAGCTGTCCTTTCCCCTTCATCTTCCTCTCCTTCTTCTCTTTTAGAAAGCGTTCACAGAGAGAACGAGAAAGAGAAAAGAAAATAATGATTGAAACCCAGCAACCTTCATTGTTGTCGACTATGCATTATTTGTAGTCAAATCATATGCAGTTTGTGTTAGATTCTAAGGTTTTATAAAAATTAAATCAGAATTTGAATAATAGGTCATCAATCTCCTTCAATTAATAATGATTTGTTAATTGATATGATCAGAATTGGGGAGTTGTATTGAACCAACAGAATAAAGGAGCCAAAAGGAGGAGAGAGAGAGAGAGAGGAATGTAAATAGAAAGAAGAAAAATAATAAATTGTTCAAGTAAATCCAGAATATGTGTTATGTGTCTGGCCCAAACTCGAGGTTACTTGCTTTAGTTGAAATATGGTTTATATTAGAGATATTCTCAGAGAATCTTAGGAGATATCCAATCAATGTACGATTATGTTTCCATGTACAACTCTATCTCTATGTTTGTAATCCTCTATATAAAGAGGCCCATATTATCAATGAAATGATGACTTAATTCTCTCCTAATTCAGTTTTCCTTAAACACGTTATCAGCACGAAACCCTAACCCTGAAACAAATAGCCAAACCCTGATTCAAGAAGCTAAAAACCTTGAATCCGAATACAAAACCTTGAAGCCTTTTCTGCCTCTACCTCACACATTGAAGAACTCGATCCCAGGAGTCCAGAACAGGCGGCCCCACCCAAAGAACCGGCCGGAAACCCACCGAACCGGCCACGGGAAGCTTCATACAACTCGCAGCAAATATTCCCCTAGTTCACCATCTTCCGGACCTCAAATTTTCACCAAATTTTGTCACAAGAAGCTCCTCCACCTGAAGATTCAGGAACCGGAAGAAATGTCACAAAAACCGGCCAAAACATTGTTGAACCGACTGACTGAAATTCCGGCAGAAGGAAAAGAAAAAAAAAAAGAGGAGGAAGGAGAAGATGCAGCCCAGAGGCCCAAGCCGAGCCCAAGCCGAGATCAAGCAGAGCCCACAGACAAGCCACGTCAGCAGGCACGTCATCACTGGACCCTATTGCCATGTCAGCACCCAGGGACCCACTATTGCGTCAACATTAGGACCCCTTTGCCACGTCAGTACTGACTCCACTGCCACTTCAGCAATAGTCAACGCCGGTTGACCGATTCCGGTAAACTTTTCGGGGACTTTTTCTTGCCATTTCCGGCGACTTTTTTCTGACTACTTTTTCAGGTCAAATTTTCCGGCGACCTATTTCGAGGTATCTTTTACTAAACGTTCCCATTTTTTTAGAGTTTTTAAATTCAATTTCTCTTCTTTTTCGGGGACTTGCAACCTCACTTCTTCTACCCCCCTTTCTTCATCATAGGGGAAACCAAATGAAGTCGAAATGTGGGGGTTCGTGCTAACTCCAAGCTTAGAGCTTGTTGAGATCTCCAAATTTGGAGTTTGTAGAGAATTTATGATTGACCACTTACATCATTGTTTCGATCTAATTCAACCCCTCTTGGAATCAAATTTCTTGGAAGCGACTACACTCGGAAATTCCTAATTTGTTGGAAGCAACTACGCTCAGAAATTTTATTTGTTTTGGTGGTAGCCTTTTCGCTCTGAAACTAACCCTAATTTCTTATTCTCTTTCAGGATGAGTAACCTGAACAAATTGGACTTTGCTCCATTGGGAACAACTGGCTCTGAATATCACAGGTGGGTTCGTGATATCCGCCAGCATCTCAAGGCCGATGGAATCTTGGATACGATTCTCGAGCCTAGCCAGGATGTGCTAACTGTTGAGCAAGCTCAAACTTTGGAAGCAAATAGAGCAGCCTTAGAGGCAAATAAGACCAAAACCATCATCCAAATGACTCGTCATATGGATGATTCGCTCCAATACGACTATATGAATGAAGAAGACCCCAGAAGGCTATAGGTCTCACTTGAAGAAAGATTTGGCAACGTCCATGACTCCTTGCTTCCTGACCTAGAAGTGAGATGGCATAGCCTCCGCTTATGTGATTTAAAGTCAGTTCTTGACTATAACTCGGAAGCACTTCGCATTAAATCCTTAATGGAATTCTGTGGTAAAGAGATCATAGATGCGATGTTGATTGAGAAGACTCTCTCTACCTTCCCCGTCTCTGCATTGATGGTTGCTAAGAACTATCGAATTGATGTAAATGCAAGACGGATCACAAGGTTTCATGAGCTCATTGGAGCTATGAATGTCACTGAAAATCATGACAATATCCTTGTCGAGATCCGTGGAAACAGAGCATATTCAGGAATCCAATTATAGTCGCACCTCTAAGAGAAGGCGCCAAGAGTGAAACCCTAATCTTAGGTATACTTCTGGACATTCTCATCCATGTAATCGCTCTACTTGGGAAGGTAACCGCCAAAATAGGCGAACACGGAACCGAAGAGGTAAACGTGGAAAGAGAGAGAGAGGCAACGCCTCTGGTCATGTTGGTGGCGCCACCAACACTAAGAGTCATCTAAATGACGCTTTCAAAGCGCCTCAATCAATTGAGTTTGAGCAAAGAGATGTATGTTCTCGATGTGGAGTGTCTGATCATTGGGCACACATGTGTAGAGCTCGTAAAGAAATTGTCACCACTTACAAAGCATATTGTGAAGCAAGACACTATATGGAATAAGAAGATCAACAAGATGATCTAGAGTGAAGGGTTGAAGACTACAAATCTGGCTGGGATCAATAGATCACTAATTCTGTTTAAGTCTTTATTTTTCCAAGAGATGCAATAGGCAATTGCCATATATTTTTGTAGTAAATGCTAATGGTTTAGTTTTTCTTCAAAGTAGGCTCACTCAAAGTAAGTGTGATGTCTACGAAGGTTTTGAGATTAGTGGTACTTAAGCGAGCTTTGCTCCATCGACATCTCTCTACTCACCTGGTCACATTTATTTTGGAATTACCGAAAGAAGTTAGACGACTACCATTGTTTTGCATTAGCTATCATTTTGGATTAGATTTTGTTTAGACAAAGAGACAATGATGTAATTCCATTGGCTTATGAATAAAATTTCGAGTTCTTTATGTCTCCATTTTGATTCTGAGCATATGACTTTTGTGACTACAATGGCTGGGCCATCAGTATTAATTCAAGGACATGGAATAGCCCAAGTTCCACTTGCCAAATGGCACCTTAATTACTGTCACAGAAACTCTCTACGCTCCTAGGGCCAATCGCATCTATGAATAGCAACGGATTCCATGTGAAATCGCATGTAGAGAACGAAAATGAGTTCCTTTGCAATACCTCTAATGATTGTGAACGAAGATGCATCTTAGAGAAGTTTATGTGTCTCTCTAGTGGATTATATGTCACTATTCGAGCTATTAATCGAATAAAGTTATGAGAGAAGATCTGTTGGATTTAGACACATATTGGCTTTGTCACGATAGGATAGATCATCCTAGTTATGATATGATGATCAGTCTACTAAAGACTTCGCATGGAGATCATTTCTTTAGAGTCAAACGAAGCATGAATCAAAAGTTGATTCCTGGACTAAGTGTGACCGACGCAGCTGCCTAGGGCACCGCCTCCGTTCACCACCAGCCTAGGGCTGGCACAATCCCTATCCATGACACCATGGATAGTGTCCATCATGGTGATGGCGCCTCAGGTGATGCTGCAATCACCAACTTGCTTCAAATAGAGTTTCAGACGCTCAAGCCTAACCAAAATTCTCATTGGTTGCTTCTAAAGCCTCTCGCTCGTTTTACAAAGCCCGTTCCTTAGGGAAATTAGGACTAAGACTTTCCTATGAAAAGGAAATGAACATACTCATTCTGTTCTTACATAGAATCCATGGGGATTCTATGGACTATTTCAACCAACTTGCAGACGTTTAAATATCTCATGGTGTTGGTTGACACGCAAACATGCTGGTCACGTGTTGAGCCATTGTTCACCTGTAACAGCTTCTTATTCTATGCTCCTAGCACATATCATATGACAACAGGCTCACTCCCCAGATCATCTTATTCTGTCAATTGGACTTGACGTTGCTAGAGAGTTTTCATCGAAGACTTTCGATGGTTATTGCATTGGGACTAATGTTGGACATTATATTCCCATGAACACACCCACATGGACTCGCGGAAACGACTACGATGGTAGCTCAGACATTGGTAATGAGCACCAATTTCCTTATATCCGCTTAGGGTGATGCAATATCGCATGCAGCTACGCTAATTCGTTTACGATCTACCGCCACTCAATCTATCTTTGCATTACAGCTAGTAACTGGGTACGAGTATCGAACTTACGCACATTTGAGTGAGCCATTTATGTGCCAATTGCTCCACCACAGCGCACTATGATAGGTCCTTATAAACGAATGGGCAACTATGTTGGACTTGAGACTCCAACAATCATCCGCCACTTAATGCCGTTGCAAGGGGATCTCATTACAGCTAAATTTGCGAGTTGTCACTTTGATGAGACAATCTTCCCGTCGTTAGGGGGAGATAAGAACACGGATATTCAGCAGGAATGACAGGAATTGTCATGGCCTATCCCCACTATGTCTCATCTCGATTCCTGTTAAAATGACGAGATCACACAAATATGCTGCAAACAAGGCTGCAAGGAAGGAAGTCCCTACGAGAGGACTTAGCGCCACCCTACAAAGAGGTAGGCATGGCGCCAACGCCAAAGAGAGTGGCACTCTAGCATTATAGGTCATGGCCCCAGCTAGGATGCATGGGAGGACTGTGAGTTCGAAGGATGCTTTGGCACACTCTAATCCTTTGATCAGTGACACTCAAAATCCGTCTCATGAGAATCTTCTGGGTTATGGTTATCGTTGGGGAACGCCTCAACGTCAGAACCTATTCCTAAGAATATAGAGCTCCATGAAAATTACACTAGTGTACATGAGACGTGGGATAGAAACTCAATCATAATTGTTGATGTAGTTGCGCATTTCGTTGCACATGAGTTTGTTGAGTCAGATGATATCGAACCACACTCCATTGATGAATAAATGCCAACGTAGAGAGATTTGGCCTAAATGGAAAGATGCGATCCAGGTTAGGATGGATTCTCTAACGAAAAGGAAGGTTTTCAAGCTAGTGATGCCAACACCTCCTAACATAAAACCTGTTGACTAATAGGTCTTCGTTAGAAAGTGTAGTGAGAAAAAGATATGGTAATCTCGCCTTATGGCGCAAGGCTTCTCATAAAACATCCTAGAATCGACTACGATGAGATATATTCTCTCCTAATGGATGTCATTGCACTCCACTACCCTGTCAGTTTGGTAGTTTCCGAATAACTAAACATGCAGCTTACAAATGTGGTCACTACGTATCTCTATAGGGATCTAGATATGGAATATATATGAACGTTCATGGGGAACTTCATTTACCAAAGTCAAATGGCTCTAGATCACGGAGCGCGTTTCCAAAGAGGTTGAAACGCTCACTAAAATGACTACTTCATTGGGAAGGGATATGTCCACGCGTTTTCATTACAAGTTTCGGATTCTATCGCGGTTCATGTTGGACATAATCTTCATTAGAAGCCCTTAAAGAGTTAAGGGAAACCGCTGAACACTTGAAATTCGATTTTGAGATGAAGGATTATGGGAGAACAAGATTATGTCTTGGTTTGGAACTTGAGCATCCTGTCGATAGATGCTTAGGCATTTTGACAAGGTCAAGCCTTCAAGCACCCCCATGATCGTCCGTAGTCTTGATCCTAAAAAGGATCCTCTTCATTGAAAGGATGATAATGAAGATGTGCTAGAGGCAGAAGTGCCTTACTTGAGTACAATAGGCGCATTATTGTACTTATCTCAATGCATAAGACCAGACATCTCATTTTCCATGAACTTGTTAGCTAGATATAGCTCTGTGCCAACACGACGCCATTGAATTGGTGTAAAAGATATCTTTCTATACTTGAGATGTATGATTGATATGAGCTTGTTCTATCCATATAAAGAGATCATGGATCAGACCCGTCACACACCAGGAACGCCGCCAACACTGGCCTACGTCCACTATCCCCATCCTAAAACGACATGTGTTTTGGAAGGTTTTGCTGATGTTAGGTATCTCTCTGACCTATACAATGTTCATTCCCAAACTGGTTAAGTGTTCACCATGGGTAAACACCGTGATATCTTGAAAGTCTACAGAACAGACCCTAGTCGCTATATCTTCGAACAATGCAGAGATTATTGCTCTTCACAAAGTGGTTAGTGAATGTATATGGATTGGATTCATAATTACGCACGTTCGAAACAATTGTGGTTTGAAGTCTGCCACAGATAAGCCTATGAGCATATGGGATAATGCTACTTGTTTTGAAGCTAGGCTATATCAAAAGCGACCACACCAAGTATAATCAGCAACAACGAACTCTCCTCAAGATCAAAGTGAACTAGGTTCAATCTGAGGACAGTGCGGCAGGCTTGCTCACTAAGTCATTGCCTAAATTCCACTTTCGAGAAACATGTTGGTAGTATCGTTTGCAGAAGTTGTCCGAACTCCAATGTCCGTAGTGGTTAGGGGGAGATGCAGAAATCAAGGGGAGGTGTCTACATGTATGGTCTCGAAATGTGAAGGGTGTGTTGTGCTCTTTTTCCCCTTCGACCGAGTTTATTTTTGTCTCACTGGGTTTTTGTTACTCGACAAGGTTTTTAATGAGGCAACGAGAGGAGCACCACGTTTGGGCGACACAAGGGGGAGTGTTCAAGTAAATCTAGAATATGTGTCTGGCCCAAACTCGAGGTTACTTGCTTGAGTTGAAATAAGGTTTATATTAGAGATATTCTCGGAGAATCTTAGGAGATATCCAATCAATGTACGATTATGTTTCCATGTACAACTCTATCTCTATGTTTGTAATCCTCTGTATAAAGAGGCCCCTATTATCAATGAAAGGATGACTCAATTCTCTCCCAATTTAGTTTTCCTTAAACATAAATTAAGTTGTTAATAAGCAATAATTAGAGGCATATTTCAGCTTTAACAATATTAATATTATGGTTTTAAATGAAATAAATGGACACATGACGGTTAATAAGTGGGGAAGGAAGAAGGAAAGGTAGATGAGCAATGTTGCTAGCATTCCTCAAACTTCCTACAGAAATCACATCTAATTTATGTAGAGAACCTTTTTACCATATATAGTCTCATATGAATTGTGCCATTAAATCCATATCTATTATTTCCAAGTTGAAACTTTTTCTTTTGAGGAAGGCGTTGGAGAGAGATTACCCAACATATAATCTCCCATCTTCAATCTTCGAGAAGCCCTAGACGCACCCATTTTACAATTGATCATAGGGAGAAGGGATCTGCAAAACAGAAAAACACTCCGACGCCCAAGTCATTGTCTATTTAAAAAGAAGAAAAAGAAATTGAATCGATACTTAGTTACCATTTGTTACCCATAATTTCTCCCCCCTAATTCCTCATAAGCTTGAGGATTTATAGTCATCCATTCCTTGGTCCTCACTTCATGGTTCTTGGCGCTTACTCCATGATGTAGTGGGAGGAGTGGTGTTTGCATGTTCTCCACTACTCGAACATGTTTTACTATCTTCTTTTTATCTAGCTGTTAGTCAATTTAGGACTTTGATTATCAGGCTTGGTTTAATGGGTGGAGGCCCAAAGACAAAATTTTGTACAGCCATAATGCTCATTTTTCCTTTCCGTACGAGCTTCGAGTGTGGGAAGGAAAATCATCATTTACGTGATACTTAAATGGAAATTAATTGTTAGTACGTAAGAGTAAAAAAAATAGCAACAACAATTCATGCCTCAAGTAAGAAATTAAAACAAGATTTATCAAACATATATGAGAATAAAACAAGATTTATAAAACTATATGAGAATATTATGATAAAGTTAAGTTAATGAGTGAGAATTCAAACAGCTTATTTGCATCTCGAGAGAGTATTTGGCACCTTTAAAAGCACTGTTTAATGTCGCGAGGACAAACCATTTTAAGTCTCGGAAACTTATTGTTTAAGGTCGCAAGGACAAACCATTTTAAGTCTCGGGGACTCACTCTTTATGCTGCCTCCAGAGAGGGTACAAAACTGAAAATCATGTTAGCAAACTTTGTAATAACAAGATATTTATGACAAAATGTATATAATGCAATAATCTTATCTGTAAGTAAAACAAATTTTCATTCAACTCCTTTAAATGTCTTGCTTTGAGTTTAGCTACAACTCTGTCGAAATGACCTTGCCCCCGATCCAAGCTTTCAGGAGCAACATTGAGGCTTTATGCTGCCTCCAGAGAGGGTACAAAACTGAAAATCATGTTAGCAAACTTTGTAATAACAAGATATTTATGACAAATTGTATATAATGCAATAATCTTATCTGTAAGTAAAACAAATTTTCATTCAACTCCTTTAAATGTCTTGCTTTGAGTTTAGCTACAACTCTGTCGAAATGACCTTGCCCCCGATCCAAGCTTTCATGACCAACATTGAGCCATAAACAAGTGAAAAATTCGGGTTAAGCATCAAAGTCGCAACTTCGCATGATCTAACTTATGTACACATCACTCATGCAATGATAAGCACCGAGTTGAACATCACACATTGAGTCAAATAACCAACAAGAACCATATAAGATGTCATGTGACACCCACCATGCAATAAGAAAAATTAGCTCCAGGTCATTGACTAACAAGATGATCTAATATTGGTTCAACAACTTCAAGTCACACACCTATAACATATGATTTTGCAAAAAAGAAAATCTTTGAGA
>BDJD01001780.1:124718-136517 GCA_002564525.1 Rosa multiflora | reverse complement strand
GCAAAAAAAAAAATCTTTGAGACAAAGCACAAGGACAAAAAAAATATATATATATATATATATATATATATATATATATATATAATCTTCCTCTGCTAAGGAGGTCCTTAACTTACCTTAAGGAGCGGATTTTCATATTTTGACCACTTTTTGATCATATATTCACATATTAACCGTTCAGTTTTTAGGTCCTAATATATAGATTATTTCTGTAAATTTTCAGCCAAATTGATGACCGTTAAGGCATCTAAAACTGCAATTTACATGAATGAACCGAATCTGTCCAACCTAAACATTTTGTGTAAATTGCAGTTTTGGATTCCTTAACCATCATCAATTTGGCTGAAAATTTGCAGAAGTTATCTACTCATATATACCTAAAAACTGAACGGTTAACATGAAAATATGCGATCGAAAAGTGATCAAAATATAGAAATCCGTTCCTTAAGCTATGTTAATGACCTCCTTAATTAGCATAGAAGGCCTATATATGTCTCTAACACTCAGTTTCCACAGCCGAGCATATGATGATAAGAACAAAGATTTATAGAATGTAGAACGTGAAACAAGATGGTCGACAGATACGAAACTTAGACATGCATACACTTAAATGATAATTGATAAACCACAAAACAAAGGTGGTAGCTAGATGAACCTAAACATATATACGCATCAAAACACAGTTTACCAATAATAGTGGAGACGTTTGTAGCTGGACTTGGTTCATGAAGCACAATTTGAGAAGGTTATATATAGTATGGTTCAATGCAGTGAATTTGGATTTGGATTTATATGCTTTGGAATACAAGAACAGGGCCACCATAATCACGCAGATCAAATAATGCATATTAAATAGCCAATGAAATCATTGCACACGAACAATTCAAAAGCTTTAAAAGTCTAAAGCTGATCATGAACCATTTCTGCCTGCTTAATAATCAACAGAACCTTATATACATAACTCAATAACCAAAATGGTAAAGACCTGTACCTCTAATCAGTCAATTATTTAAAACGAGGTTACCAATTACGAAGGTTGCTAGATAACACCCTTTACTCCTAGGTTTCTCGTCAACCATAATTTAAAAAGAGTGAAGCATTGATGGAGACTCATGGAGATTTTGATCCTCATGGTGACGATCTTCATCCTAATTATCTGCGGCGTTTCAGTTGTAGCCACGCATTTGCAAGTGTGATATTTCGCTCTTATTTATAAAAACGTTTGTGTTAAACATATACGTAATGAATTTCTAAATGGTAAATTATTTGGAGCATGAGAATTTAAATTGAAAATACAGGTTCATACTCCAAATACTCGAGGTCAAGTTACCGGAGCAAATATGGTTTGGCAATATAAAACCCAAGTGAAGGGTAAAACCGTAAAACCAAAAAATAAAGTAAATTTACAAATTCCCCGGGGATGTATCTGTAATTCAGGCTAAAACCAAATTCTAGAACCTTCCGCGTTTCAATTTCCCTCCAAACTGCGTTGGGTGTTTAATAAATGGTCTTTCTAAATGTACTCAACGAATTTCTATGTAGACCTGGCAAATTTTTTAGACCCAATAAAAAAATAAAATTTATAATTGTACTCATCAACTTTTCCAACAATACCCTTAGCAAAACTCACACCCAGCAAAAGTCATACCCAGCAAATATGCTGCTGCACAAAAGTTTTCAGTTCACTTTGATGACAATATATTTTCCGGATTCATATGAGATTTGGTCTCTGTATATACCGTTCATCTAAGAAAATGCACAATCCATAAAGTCTGCTAACAGTAAGATATAATTAGAAGACAATAGTCCAATAGTATCTAAACCACTATAGAACCTGATGTCTGCTTCTGAGAATACAGTTGCATCAGGCAAAGAAAATAGAAAATTCTTAGTGGCCAAGTCACGTAACATGCTTCGATATAGTTCAGATGAGGCATTGGCAGCACAAAGCTTTGCAGTGAGCTCGATTGTTCTTGTCTTCCTCGAGTGCCCTGCATCTCTCTTCATAGTCAAAAACATGATTGTGATAACTAGTGGACAAACTAATTTCTACCTCGAGCCTTTTAGCAAGGTCACTGTTACTTTTGACAAGGCTGTAGATGTTGTCCTCATAGTAACGCAACCAAATACTGTAATAATTTTCCCTTTGCATATAGTATTGATTCCAATAATTTTCTGTCGTTGCCACTTCAAAATGGTACTCGTACCAAGAATTCACTGCCTCAAGCTGTTCATTGAGTGAGATTTTCTCATTTTCCCATTTCTTGCGTTCTGCCTTGCACTTGCAAACATGTCCTTGATCAGTTAGCAAAGTCTGCTGATCTTTTCTAATAGCTGAAATTACAGCTTCAAATTTTGCACCAATGTCTTTATTGTCTTGCTCCCATTTTCTGCAATCTTTTTTGTAAGCTTTAAGCGTTTCCAGCATTTGTTCCTCAAACTTGGAGTGAGAATCTAACTCCTCAACTAAAGCTTGAGACTTCATCTTCGCTTCAACAAGCATTGCATCAAGCTTCTGATCGTGCATTTTCCACTCGAGGAGAGTATCTTCATGTTTAAGTATCTCTACCTTCAATGTATCCTCTAATGCTTCCTTTTCTCTCTCCAATGCTTCCTTTTCTCTCTTCAAATTATCATTTTCAGCTCTCAGTCTCTCAACTTCTCCAGTGTCCTCAAGAAGAAGTGCTTCCTTTTCTCATCGTGAGGTCAACTGCTGGACGGGTTTTGGATTGCTATTTCTCATGGAGGGCCATCGAATGGGGTGTTGCTTGGGCTTGTCAGATTGTTCTGGCTGGGAGGATGGACAGTTGTGGTTGTGTGAACTGATTCGGTGATCGAACCCGGATGACAGTGCCACGAGTCAGCCTCTGGATCAGAGTTTTTTGTTTTTCTTCGTCTTGGCATGGTTTGAAGCAGCGTGGCTCATGGGGTTTTGGGTAGTAGCGGTGGGATCGCGGCGAAGCGGATAGGGGCTGTGCGGGTCGTGGCGATGACAGTGTGGGGTGTTTGGATCAGGGTTAGGTGGCGTGATTGTGGCTGCATGGCCCGTGCAGTGCGGTTTTGAGGCGCTGACGGTGCGATCGTGAGGCGCGGATCGTGGGAGGCAGGTTGAGGAGGAGTGCAACAGACGGAGAGAGGCTGCCGTGGCTGGTTCGTACGACAGGGAGGCTAGGCAGGTGGACTTGGACCGGACTGGTCTGATGGGCCGTGGTGGACCTTTTTTGGTGGCTGTCCTCTATTTGGGCTTTGAGTTTCTGGCTGGGGTCCTACCCAAGTCCAGTAGATTTCAATTTGGGCTAGGGTTTAGGCTCTTGGCCCAACTTTATGTTTTTAGTTTTATCTAAATTCAATAATTTCCTTGTATTAGGAACTTAGATCTCTAGCGTCTCTGGCGTAGTACTAATGGAAAATCTCTGCTATCTCTACGATCTGAAATGTGTAATGAGTAGGTCTATTTCTATGTACTACTGTGTGTACTACCACTACCTTCATGTCTGTCTATGTCCTTAAATGACAGTGGAAGAGTATGTAACGGCCTATTCTGGCTTGTGATGAATATACTATTTCGCTCCGTGGGCTTGATTAAAAAAAAAAAAATGTAGACTAAACTTTTGTCAATCTGAAAGCAATTAAATGGAACCTCTTTTTTTTTTTTTCTGATCAAATAGAAAACTCAAATGTTCTGATTATTCTGCACATTAATTGCAGGTGCAAAAATATTGTTTTTGTTTAAGGATATCTCTATTTGTGTTTGGCCCAAACTCTAAGTTACTTGACCTAGTGGTAATAGGATTGAATTAGAAGGATCTAGATTCCTATTCAATGTACGATTACTTTCCTTGTATGATTGAGATTCTATACATTGTAATCCTCTATATAAAGAGACCCCCATTATCAATGAGAATACACAGAAAATTCCTCTCAATTCTCGTTTCCCTACAACACATTATCAGCACAAAGCCCTAACCCTGAAACAAATAGCCAAACCCTGATTCAAGAAGCTAAAATTCTCGAATCCGAATACAAAACCTTGTCTGCCTCCACCTCACACCTTGAAGAACTCGATCCCAGGAGTCCAGAACTGGCGACCCCACCCCAAGAACCGGCCGTAAACACCCCGAACCGGCCACCGGAAGCTCCATACAACTTGCAGTAAATTTTTCACCAGTTCACCACCTTTTGGACTTCCAATTGCTACCAAATTTTTCCACCAGTAGCATATCAAACCCAGAAATCCAGAACCGGAAGAAATTCCCTGAAAACAGACCTAAAACTTGCCGAACTGGCCTACTAAATGTCCAGTAGAAAAACCGACGGAAGGAAAGACAAGAAAAAAAAAAAGGGAAGAGGCAGCCCAAGCCACAGCCCACTGACGCAAGCCACGTCAGCAGCACAGTCAGCAAGCGGTCAGCAGCTGACAGCGCCACGTCAGCACCGAAAACGGTCAACGCAACTTTCCGACGACTTTTCAGGCCATTTTTGGGGCACTTTTTCAGGCAACTTTTTCAGGCCAAAATTTCCAGCGACCTATTTCAAGGTATTTTTTACTAAACGTTCCCTTTTTTTAGAGTTTTTTTAATTCAATTTCTCTTCTTTTCGGGGACTTGCAACCTCCCTTCTTCTACCCCCCTTTCTTCATTATAGGGGTGACCAAATTAAGCCGAACTGTGGGGGTTCGTGCTCACTCCAAGCTTAGAGCTTGTTGAGATCTCCAAACTTAGATTTTGTAGAGAATTTATGATCGACCACTTACATCATTGTTTCGATCTAATCCAATATCTTTTGGAAGCGACTACGCTTAGAAATTCCTAATTTCTTGGAAGCGATTATGCTCAGAAATTTCATATGTTTTTGTGGTAGCCTATTTCGCTCCGAAACTAACCCTAATTTCTTGTTCTCTTTCTGGATGAGTAACCTGAACAAATTGGACTTTGCTTCATTGGGAACAACTGGATCTGGATATCACAGGTGGTTTCGTAATATCCGCCAGCATCTCAAGGCTGATAAAATCTTGGATATGATTCTCGAGCCTAGCCAGGACGTGCTAACTGTTGAGCAAGCTCATGCTTTGGAAGCAAATAGAGTAGCCTTAGAGGCAAATAAGGCGAAAACCATCATCCTAATGACTCGTCATATGGATGATTCGCTCCAGTACAAGTATATGAACAAAGAAGACCCCAGAAGGTGTGGGTCTCACTTGAAGAAAGATTTGGCAACGTCTGTGACTCCTTGCTTCCTGACCTAGAAGTGAGATGGCATAGCCTCCGCTTCTGTGATTTCAAGTCAGTTCTTGACTATAACTCGGAAGCACTTCGCATTAAATCCTTAATGGAATTCTGTGGTAAAGAGATCACAGATGCGATGTTGATTGAGAAGACTCTCTCTACCTTCCCCATCTCTGCATTGATGGTTACTAAGAACTATAAAATCGATGTTAATGCAAGACGGATCACAAGGTTTCATGAGCTCATTGAAGCTATGAATGTCGCTGAAAAGCATGACAATATCCTTATGAAGAACTATAATTCGAGATCCGTAGAAACAGATCATATTCCGGAATCCAATTATAGTTGCACCTCTAAGAGAGGGCGCTAAGAGCGAAACCCTAATTTTAGGGATACTTCTGGACATTCTGGTCCATATAATCGCTCTACTTGGGAAGGTAACTGCCAAAATAGGCGAACACGGAACCGAAGAGGTAAACGTGGAAAGAGAGAGGGAGGCAACGCCTCTGGCCATGTTGTTGGCGCCACCAACATTAGGAGCCATCTAAATGACGCTTTCAAAGCGCCTCAATCAATGGAGTCTGAGAGAAGAGATGTATGTTCTCGATGTGGAGTTTCCAATCATTGGGCACACATTTGTAGAGCTCATGAAGAAATCATCACTGCCTACAAAGCATATTGTGAAAAGCTCACTATGTGGAACATGAAGATCATGAAGATGATCTAGAGTGAAGGGTCAAAGACTACAAATTTGGCTGGGATCAATAGATCGCCAATTCTGTTTAAGTCTTTTTTTTTTTCTAGAGATGTAATAGGCAATTGTCATATATATACTTTGTAGTAAATGCTAATGGTGTAGTCTTTCTTCAAAGTCGGCTCACCTAAAGTAAGTATGATGTCTAGGAAGGTTCTGAGATTAGTGGTACTTAAGCAAGTCTTGCTCCACCGACATCTCTCTACTCACCTGGTCATATTTATTTTGGAATTACTAAAAGAAGTTAGACGACTACCATTGTTTTGCATTAGCTAGCATTTGGATTAGATTCTCCTAATGGTTAAGAGACAATGATGTACTCTGTTGGCTTATGAATAAAATTTCGAGTTCTTTATGACTCCATTTTGATTCTGAGCATATGACTTTTGTGACTACGATGGCTGGGCCATCAGTATTAATTCAAGGACATGGAATGGCCCAAGTTCCACTTGTCAAATGGCACCTTGATTACAGCTGTCACAGAAACTCTCTACGCTTTTAGGGCAAATCGTACCCTATGAATAGCCAACGAATTCCATGCGAAAATGCATGTAGAGAACAGAAGTGAGTTCCTTTGCAATACCTTTAATGATTGCAAACAAAAACGCATCTTAGAGAAGTTTATGTGTCTCTTTAGAGGACTCTATGTCACTATTCGAGCTACTAATCCAATAAAAGTTATGAGAGAAGATCTCTTGGATTTAGACACATATTGGCTTTGTCACGACAGGATAGATCATTCTAGTCATGATATGATGATCCGTCTACCAAAGACTTCACATGAACATCCTTTCTCTCGAGCGAAATGAATCATGAATCAAAAGTTGATTATTGGACTAAGTGTGACCGACGCTGCTGCCTAGGGCACTGCCTCCGTCCACCACCAGCCTAGGGTTGGGGCAGTCCTTATCCATGACGCCATGGATGGCATCCATCATTGTGATGGCGCCCTAGGTGATGCTGCAATCACCAACTTGCTTCGAATAGCGTTTAAGACGCTCAGGCCCAACCAAAATTCTCATTGGTTGCTTCTAAAGGCTCTCGCTCATTTTACAAAGCCCGTTCCTTAGGAAATTAGGACTGAGACCATCCTATGCAACGGATATGACAATACTCATTATGTTCTAACATTGAATCCATGGGGATTCTGTGGATTGATTCAACCAACTTGCGGATGCTTAAATATTTCATGATGTTGGTTGACACACAAACACGCCGGTCACGTATTGTGCCATTGTCCACCTATAAATGTTGCTTATGCTACACTCCTAGCACAACATATCATATGACAACGGGTTCACTCCCCAGATCATCCTATTTAGTCAATTGGATTTGGCTGTGCTAGAGTGTTTACATCGAAGACTTTCGATGGTTATTGCATTAGGACTAATGTTGGACATTATATTCCATGAACACACCCAATTGTACTCACCTAAATGACTACGATGGTAGTCCGAACATTGGTAATGTGCACCAATCTTCTTACATCCGCTTGGGGTGATGCAATATCGCATGCAACTATGCTAATTTGTCTACGACCTACCGCCACTCAATGTACCTCTGTGTTACAGCTAGTGATTGGGTACACGTATTTTGTACTTACGCACATTTGAGTGAGCCATTTATGTGCCCATTGCACCGCCACATCGCACTATGATAGGTCCTTACAGACGAATGGGCCATTCAGTTAGATTTGAGACTCCAACAATCGTCCGCCACTTAATGCCCTTGCAAGGCGATCTCATTACCGCTAAATTTGCAGGTTGTCACTTTGATGAGACAGTCTTCCTATCATTAGGGGGAGATAAGAACACGGATGTTCAGCAGGAACGACAGAAATTGTCGTGGCTTATCCCCACTATGTCTCGTCTCGATCCCCATTAAAGTGACGAGATCACACAAATATGCTGCAAACATGCCTGCAAGGAAGGACGTCCCTACGAGAGGACGTAGCGCCACCCTACACGGAGGTAGTCATGGCGCCAATGCCAAAGAGAGTGGCACTCTGGCGTTATAGGCCATGGCCCGAGCTATGATGCATGGGAGGCCCGTGGGTTCGAAAGATACATTGGCACAAACCAATCCTTGAATCATCGACACTCAAAATCCGTCTCATGAGAATCTTCCAGGTTATGGTTATCGTTGGGGGACGCCTCAACGTCAGAACTTATCCCTGAGAATATAGAGCTCTATGAAAACTATACTAGTGTACATGAGACGTGGGATAGAAACTCCATCATAATTGTTGATGTAGTTGCGCAATTCATTGTGCATGAGTTTGTTGAGTCAGATGATATCGAACCACGCTTTGTTGATGAAGGAATACCAACATAGAGAAATTTGGCCTAAATGGAAAGATGTGATCCAGGTTAAGATGAATTCTCTAATGAAGAGGAAGGTTTTTTTAGCCAATGATGCCAACACTTCCTAACATAAAACATGTTGACTAATGGGTCTTCGTTAGAAAGCATGATGAGAAAAAGGGATGGCAATCTCGCCTTATGGCGCAAGGCTTCTCACAAAACGCTCTGGAATCGTCTACGATGAGACATATTCTCTCGTAATGGATGTCATTGCACTCCACTACCTTGTCAATTTGGTAGTTTCCGAATAACTGAACATGCAGCTTACAAATGTGGTCACTACGTATCTCTATAGGGATCTAGATACGGAATATACATGAAGGTTCATGGTGAACTTCATTTACCTAAGTCAAGTAGCTCTAGCCCACGGAGCGTGTTTACAAAGAGGTTGAAATGCTCACTAAAGTGACTACTTGATTGGGAAGTTATATGCCCACGCGTTTCCATAACAAGTTTCGGATTCTATCGCGGTTCATGTTGGACATGATCTTCATTAGAAGCCCTTAAAGAGTTAAGGGAAACCACTGAACATTTGAAATCCGATTTTGAGATGAAGGATTATGGGAGAACACGATTATGTCTCGGTTTGGAACTTGAGCATCGTGTTGATAGATGCTTAGGAATTTTGACAAGGTCAAGCCTTCAAGCACCTCCATGATCGCCTGTATTCTTGATCCTGAAAAGGATCCTCTTCGTTCGAAGGATGATGACGAAGATGCGCTAGGGGCAGAAATTCCCTAGTTAAGTACAATAGGTGCATTATTGTACCTAGCTCAATGCACAAGACCGGACATCTCATTTACCATGAACTTGTTAGCTAAGATATAGCTCTGCGCCAACGCCACGCCATTAGATTGGTGTAAAAGATATCCTTAAGTACTTGAGATGTACGATTGATATGGGCTTATTCTATCCCTACAAAGAGATGATGGATTCAGACCCATCACACACCAGGAACGCCTGCAACGCTAGCCTGCGTTCTCTATCCCCATCCCAAAATGATATAAGTGTTTTGGAAGGTTTTGCTAATGCTAGGTACCTCTCTAACCCACACAAAGGTCACTGCCAAACTGGTTAAGTGTTCACCATGGGAAAAGACCATGATATCTTGGAGGTCTACAGAACAGACCGTCGCAATATCTTTTAAAACCATGTAGAGATTATTGCTCTTCACGAAGTGGTTCGTGAATATTTATGGATTGGATCCATAATCACGCATGTTCGAACAATTGTGGTTTGAAGTCTACCACAAGATGAGCCTACGAGCATTTAGGATAATACTGTTCGTTTTGAACAAATGAAGCTAGGCTATATCAAAAGCGATAACACCAAGCATAATCAACAATAACAGACTTTCCTCAAGATCAAAGTGAATCAGGTTCAATATGAGGAAAATATGGCAGACTTGTTTACTAAGTCATTGCCCAAATCCACATTCGAGAAACATGTGGCAAGAATTGGCTTGCGGAAATTATCTGAACTCCCATGATCATAGTCATCAGGGGGAGACGCAGACATCAGGGAGAGATGTCTACATGTTAACCTCGAAACGTGAAGGGTGTGTTGTGCTCTTTTTCCCATTCGACCGAGGTTATTTTTGTCCCACTGGGTTTTTGTTACTTGGCAAGGTTTTTAACGAGGCAACGAGAGAAACACCGCGTTTAGACAACACAAGGGGGAGTGTTTAAGGATATCTCTATTTGTGTTTGGCCCAAACTCTAGGTTACTTGACCTAGTGGTAATATGGTTGAATAAGAATGATCTAGATTCCTATTCAATGTACGATTACTTTCCTTGTATGATTGAGATTCTATACATTGTAATCCTCTATATAAAGAGACTCCTATTATCAATGAGAATACACATAAAATTCCTCTCAATTCTCGTTTCCCTACAACAGTTTTCCATTTTTCGTTGAACGTTTCGACTTATCACCGCTTCCCAAATGTTTTTCGGCTGGCCTAGTTTCTATATATTAGTTATGGTTGGCTTGTGCATGATATCTACCATAGGCACTGCTTGCGACATATATTCCATATTTCCATGTATTCAAAAACTCAGAATGAGAAAACTGATATTTAGGAGAAGTTACTTCCTCTATGTATAGAAGCAATCAGAGCACGGGCAATGAAAGAAAGAAGAATGGCTGAAGTGATTTGCATTGATACAATAACGATTACATATAGAAGGTACAGATATATTCACAAGGCACTAATCTCTCTGATCCTACAATCAAGCTATAATCAAGGAGTACAAAAGTAACAGATATCTACAGATCAAACCTTCCTAATACAGAGGAGATATTTAGGATAAGTTTCCTAACAGGCAATCCCTTTGATTTTGCAATATACAACTCTGCTTATTACAGAGATTATTTGCGGTACTACGCTGAACAAACAGCCTATGATCTTATTTGAGGATTCAGAAAAGAAATTCAGTTGGTTAGTTACCGTGCTCATCAACTTGTGTAATATGCAAGTGACTCTGTACTGGAACTATTATATACATTCCCTTGTATTCAGCACAAAATGAGAACATACAATGAAAAATATCTCACAATATATATTCTTCCTATTTTGACTCTGTATTGGAACGAATGCAGCACAAATATTCTTCCAATTTTCTTACATTCTCTCAGTCTTTATATAAATTCTATCAATGAGAAGCTGATATAAATTCCATTTGTACATTAACTCATGAACTTGTTTCCTGCTTATTGGCATTCTTAGTGACATAGCAAACAGGTTCGTAATTCCTAATATAACAATCTGTCGATAGCTAAGATGTAAGACAGTAAGATCAATGCACATTTTGCAACTCACTCAAATTAACTAGCAACTAATAGAGGAAAAGAGAGGACCAAGTCAAGTGGCATTCAACCATAGCAGAAAACTCTCTTAGTGGTATTTAAGTCTAATACCAAGGGGCTCAATGGAACATTTAACTGGACCTACAAGACAAACAAAAGGAACTTGCTATTTGATTTCTTCGCTTTATTAGGTGATGCAACTCATGCAAGTGTACTCAGGTGAGGATTCCAGTTTCTTTAGTCTTTTCAGAAACCTGCATTGAAAATGAATACATATAATCAGATTTCCTTATTTGAGAATGACAACTAGAAATGTATCTTAAGCAATACTGCTCTATCGAATCTTTCATAGATTCTGGGACTATGATTTTAATTGTTGCACCAAGTATGAGCATTTCCTGTACTAGGAAAGGAAATAAGAGAATAACTGCTTAAAAAAATCCTGAAAGTCAAGCATATAATTAAGTTGTTTTTTTTTCTTTAAAATCAACAATGCAATTGAAATCTCCTATTATCAACCAATGATCTACATTGGAAGGTTTTATAGAAATCAACTCATTCCATATTGTTTGTGTAAATCCTTTTGAGGATACATATAAGAGAGTTTCTATTGGGACCTCCAAATCTACTCACTTGCATGAGTTGCAT
>BDJD01001780.1:103207-115340 GCA_002564525.1 Rosa multiflora | reverse complement strand
CTACGGGATGCCCCCCCAGTCTTCTCCCTTGAGCATAGAAGTTCATTAAAATCGCCCACAATTATCCATGGAAGGTCAGATTCCGAATGCAACTGTCTCATGAGATTCCACGTGATATTACGGCGAGCTGTAGATGCGTATCCATAGATACCAGTGAACCGCCATCGGTCCGGATCTCCTGGTGCTCTAATCCATGCATCAATATGTCGTGCAGAATAATGATGAATATGGACTGGGACTTCATTCATCCATAACAACGCAAGCCCTTGACTAAACTGTCCTTTCTCTTTAACAAGGGCATGATCAAACCCTATCTTAATCTTCAAAGTGTCAATTTGCTTCTTATCACACAACGTCTCTGCCAAGAAAATAAGTCGTGGCCGCTCCTTACGAACCACATCCAACAGATTCCGACGTGTAACTGAATTAGCAATCCCATTGCAGTTCCATACAAGGATCCGGTAAGCCATGCTGGTCTCAAAAACCGATGAATCGCGTAGGCACGAAGCTAGGGCAAAAACAAAGGCTAGGGCGACAGCGGTGCTCTGCTAGTATAAAGATATAAACATCAAGAAGATTGGAATAACCCTAATGTAGGGAAAGCTTGTGTTCCCTGAGTATATGAAAAGAATTCCAAACATCAACATCGGGTTCTCTGTGCATGTTGTCATGTCGTTTTATGCCTTCGATAATCTATTTATTTAACGGATGAAACATAGATCTATGTTGATCCTATCCATTCATGATCCTCCGTTTTTATAATTATAATTTTTTTTTTAGCAATCCATTATTATTTTCAAAATAAATATAAAATATTAAGAATACTTATTTAAAATATAAAATAATAAATATACATATACTATAACAAAACTTTTGCATAAAACTAAATGATGTAGTCTTCTTATTTATGCTTCTAATATTGGGAATTTGGGATATGAAGTTGAAGTTTATTGATGCCTCCGTTCCTTTTGTTCTCTTATCTAAAAATATCAATGAAGTATTGCTTTGGAAATTTAGTATTTTAGTTACCTTACTTTATCGTTTTAAGGAATATTTTGGTTATGAATTCAATTTTTAGCGATACACTTCATTTCGTTTTAATATTTTATTAATATTTTGTTAAGTATCATGATAAAATTTTGATAATATTATTTAAAATTAAAAAATATTCATTATTATAAACGGATCGGATATCCGTTAATCCGCCAGATACAGATTTGGATTGAGCTATTAACGATCCACCGGGTTATCGGATCGGGTCGGGTTGAAAATTGTTATTACTAAACGAATTCGGATTTAGGTTGATCCGCTCCAAGTCTAGTCATTTTGCAGGTCTAGCCTACTGCCTATGCCTAGCCCACTCTTAAGAACTTATATTTGACCCGGCCGAGTATCGAATCGATTTTTCTAGAGCTAGAGTTTCTATTTCTATTTAGCGATAATTGGTTACATTAAGAAGAAATTAAATAACAGAATATTTCAAACTACAAAGTGACGCGCCATGTCAGCACATGCAGGGTGTGTGAGTGTGAAGCACATGCACTAGCTCAGTAGTGAGCGTTGTCCTCATATAACAAACTAGAACGCCATTCCCTACTACTCCTCTCTCTCTCTCTCTCTCTCTCTCTCTCTCTCTCTCTCTCTCTCAAATTCACAAAGCTAGGGTTATGTTTTGCATAGAGATAGAGCCAAATGCTTGTGTCGGTTCTTGAGAATGGTGGTGAGGCGGGACGGGTTGGAGCGAACAGACCTGAGAGGGTTCCGTTGCGGAGCAGCAGAGGATTTTTCCTCAGATGAATGCAATGGTGGTGACGGTTTCGCTGCTCGTCGTATTCGTGCTCCAGTACTTTCTCATCAATGGCTACATACGCTGTTTTTGGTGTCTATTTTTCTGGCTGGAGCGTTGGAGGTTTCAGGAAACGTACTTTGGTCGGTTGAATCTGACTCATGGGGGAGGCGCTTCAAGGTCAAGTTTTGCTTCCTTTTCTGTGGTTCACTCAGTCTCTACTTCATCATCCACTTCGGTATATACTTCAATTGCTCTTGTGTGTGTAATGGCAACGCATGATTTTGCCATCTGAGACTAATTACAATTAATTTCACTAGTTTTTTTTTTCGGTAATTTCCACAACCTACTTAGAGAAAATAATTTATACTAGACATTCTCTGTGCTTTATAAGGCTCTAGTTTTTGGATCGGCGATGAATTTTGTTATGGAAAAATTTTGGTTTGAAGGATTTTTGATAATATTTTTAGTGTTCATGCATTTTTTTTATATTCTGGTTATATTTATATATATCTATGCCATAAAAGTTCATTTTTGGTAAAAAGGTACCACAACTTGGCCCAGTTCTAGAAAACCGCAAGTTCCTGATCGGCCTCGAAATCTACTCGCCGAACTAATCTTAGTCATAGCGGTTGCCGATGCGTACAAGATTTTGCATTTCCGGCATAGTGTTGCTTGAGGAGACTGTGATTGCCCCTGGTTTTTATGAATTTTGACTATTAATAACCTATGTCTAAGTTTTACAACTTTTATTCTTGTTGTGTATCTATAAATTGATTATACAACTAAGGAGTAGGTGGTGGATTTTTGATTTTTTCTGTTTTTGTTTGTGAATTTGATCTTGTAGCAGTCATTATCAGATTGATTCCTTGGACTTTGCAAATCTAAGTGTCAGAGATGAACATAAAGATAATCAATTCTTCAGTTTTGTTTGTTTTGGTGATTTTCTTGCGCAAAAGTCTTGGTTGTAAGTGAGTTTCAGTTTTGTAAAATACACAAGTATTCTAGTTGACATGTTTAGAATGAGTGCACAATCTAAAAATCCATCAATATAGTCAGAGTAAGTAGGGTATCGTTCTAAGCTGAGGATTGAGAGTTATAAACTCCTGCAAAAGATGTTAGACAGATAAGTGAATTAAGTATACATAAACAATATTCACGAAATAAAAGGAGGGATTTAAGAGTTTGTATTCTAATCTAATTACACTGATGATCAAACAAATCTGAATCAATATAGATGTATGATGAATGGAACGAAATAGAGACGTAATTAAGTACTATTAACATGTTGGCAAGATTTCAAAACACAAATCATGAATCAAACATGTCATAGCAAGAAATCAATCAAGAATAGAGATGATCGCATACGAAGTCCTTATTACTTCCCTTAATTAAATTAACTAGACGAACGCACCATAGTTGGCCCTATTAAGCATGCAATTACTAGTGGTAGCTAATCACTAATAAGAACACAATCAACGCATTAAGCATATATGGAAGTTTGAAAGTTAGAACGCTAATCTTATAATGCAAAGCTCATTGTTGATTTACCTAAGTTACTATTGGTTTTCCACTTAAATGATTAAGACCTAGAACGCTAGGAAATCTTAATCTGGATTCAATTACATGTTGATAAATCAACATGACGCACTGAATAAAATGATGCTCAATCTCAATGTGTTTAGTTCTAGCATGGCACAACGGATTATAAGCAAGCTTGATGGCACTTTGATTATCACCAAACAGATCAGTAGGCTTATGAATTGGATGATAAACATCCTTAATAAGTCTTCAGAGCCAAACACACTCCTGGGCAGCAAGTGTAGCAGCCTTGTAGTCTGTTTCAGTTGTAGATAAAACCACTGCATCTTGTTTCTTGCTGCACTAAGAAACACTAGTATAGTTGTACAGAAAAGCATAACCAGATGTGGATCTTCTTTTTTCTAAATCTCCACCAAAATCAGCATCTGTATAGCCATTTAACAAGAAACCACCACCTCTTTTGTAAAAGAGACCCAGATCAAGAGTGCAATTAATATACTTGAGAACCTTCTTTGCTGCCTCTAAATGTGGTTTCCAAGGTTCCTGCAAGTACCGACTTACGAGTCCAACTGAAAAAGCAATATTTGGCCTTGTGATTGTCAAATAAAGAAGACCACCAACAAGAGAACGATAAGACTTAGGATCTGGTAAGAGAGATCCTACATCTCGCCTTAATTGCTCACTTGTGTCAACTAGAGTAGATCATCTCTTGCTAAATTTCAGCCCATATTTTTCAACCAACTTCTTAGCATAACCTTCTTGAGATAATAGAACTCCATCTTTCATATTTTCACCTCTAAACTAAGGAAATGGCTTTGCTCACCCAAATTCTTCATATCGAATTGATTAGATAGTTCTGCCCTTAGTTTTCCAATCTTACTTTCATCACTTCCGGTTACTATCATATCATCCACATACAAAAGCACCACCATGTGCAACTCTCCATCCTTCTTAACAAACAGACTTGAATCTACATCTGAAGAATGATAACCACATAATTGCAAAAATTCTGCAATCTTCCCATACCATGATCTCTCGGAGTCTGCTTTAGCCCATATAAAGCTTTCTTGAGTTTGCACATATAACTTGGATGAATTTTTGATGCGTAGCCTATTGGTTGCTCCATATAGATATCCTTATCAAGATCACCATATAAAAACACATTTTTAACATCAAGATACCATAACTTCCAACTTTGAGAGGCTGCCACGGGAATCACAACACGAACAAATGTCATCTTTGCCATGGGACTAAAATTCTCCTCATAATCTTCTCCATAGATTTGAGAGAAACCACGAGCAACCAATCTAGTTTTAAATCTGTCCACACTTATATCAGCTTTCCTTTTCAACATGTAAACCCATTTACATGTGATGGGATTCACATGATCAGGTTTTGGAACAAGATCCCAGGTCTCATTCTTAATGAGAGCCTTCATTTCTTCATAACTTGCCTCCAATGAGCACTTTCTTTAGCTTCATCAAAACCCAAAGGTTCATCATCATCAATTGGGCCTATAAAGAAGCAAGAATAAGTGCTTGTCAAATTTTCATCTCGATATCGTGCTGGCTTGGTGATATTTCTTCTTGGTCTTTGATTTGCTATAATACCTGCACCACCATCTTTTGGAACTCTTCCATCTTCAACTTCTTTTCCAGAATTAATGCTCCTCCTTTCACCATGCTGCAAATCAAATGAAGCCAAACAAATACTAGGAGCATTTGAGGATGTTGGCAATCCAACAATTTTAGATTCCCACAAATTTAACTCTCCCCCAGCAGCTACACCATAAGATGAAGAAATTTCATCAAATACAACATCTTTGGAGACAACAAAGTGAGTTATAGGATCAATGCATTTTTAGCCCTTTTTCCTTTCATTGTACCCTATAAATATCCAATTTTTCGCCTTTGCATCAAGCTTCCCTCTCCTAGAGTCCAGCATATGAACATAGCAAATTGAGCCAAACACTTTGAAGTGTTTTACACTAGGCTTCTCTCCAAACATCAGCTCATAGGGTGCCTTCATGTTATTTCGACTCAAAGGCAACCGATTGATTACATAGGCTGCGCACATCATACCCTCCGGTCATAAGGCCTTGGGTAAATTTTTAGCAAGTAACCAGCTTTTACATGTCTCTGTTAGATGCCTGATCTTCCTTTCAGCAATGCCATTTTGCTAGGGGGTCTATACATATGGTAGCTCTCTTCTTATCCCAAACCGACGACAAAAAGTAAAGAATTCATCAAAAATAACTCTCCCCCATAGTCAGTTCGCAGCCGATCACTTTTTAAGACAAGAGCACCTTCAACATTCTCTTTGAACTCTTGAAAGTTAGAGAAAGCATCTGATTTTTCCTTAATACAATAGACCCATATAAATCTTGAAAAAACATCAACACGAATCAACATATACCGAAGTCCAGAAAATAAAGGAGTTCTAGTAGGACCAAATAAGTCACCATGAATGCATTTCAAAGGAGTCTTGTTTCTAGATTGAGAAATTCCGAATGAAAGGCGATGAGGCTTTACCGAATTGGCACCCTTCACACAGTTCTTTGCTGGGAAAGTTCTCAAGCTTGGCAAGCCTTTTACCAAATTCTTCCGAACCATAACTTTCAACATATCAAAGTTCACATGCCCCAATCTAGCATGCCACAAGGATGCATTCTCATTGCAGCTCACTTTCTCAATATAATTAAGATGAAGAGGTAGATAACACAAATATATCTTTTATCCTCATACCAGTATGCATAATATCTGCCTTCATAAATTTAACATTTTGGAGAAATCTAACATCATGAGGCCTAAACAATACACTATAACCAGCATCCACAACATTTGGAACTGAAAATAAAACTTTTTTCATGCATGCCAGGAACATTATTTAAGGTGATAGAATCGTTACCTCAATCATTAATGACTACGGTGCCTTCATTCTCAACCTTGTGAATTGTATTATCTGCTGTCACCATAGCTTCATTGCCATTGTGTGGATGTAACTTGGAGAACTTTGATTCATCACCTGTCAAATGATGGCCATAGCCAGAGTCCATGATCAAATCATTTTGGAAATTAATAGAAGCCATGGCATTGAGAGTTGATGATTCTGCCATAAACATTTTCCCCAACTGTCTTTATCTTCACCACGGCTTCAGCCATGAGAGCCACCATTTTTTCTGGCATAATTTTTTGAATTGAGCTTCACATTGCAGAACTTTTTGATATGACCAAGCCTACCACATCGATGAAACTTGAACTTTTTATTGTAATGAGAGGAAGATTCAGGTCCATGATTAACATGCCTTTTAAACTCCTTCTTCTCAAAATCTGAAATTCTTCTTTCCACGAGCAGAGAGTACCTCCCCTGTGTTGTTGGAATTGCTTGATATTGGAAGTCTAGCCATTTGTCGTGCTAGAGATTCTTGAGAAGACAAGAGATTTTCAAATTCTTCCAAAGAAGATTGTTGATCCCATCCTTGAATTTAAGTAACAAAAGGAGTGTACTCCTTTCTCAGCCCACGAATAATATGTCTTCCCACATGAGCTTCATAGATAAGCTCATCTTGATCTAAAATTGAAATCTCCGAACGCAAGTTTTTAATCTTCAAATTGAGAGATTGAAAGATCACCTTGGCTTGAATTTTCGAATTCATTCTCAAATATTTGCAGGCGACCAATATCTTTCTTGTTAAAAACTTGACTTATGCCAAGTCCAACACTCTGACTTGAAGACTCCATCTCTTGCAGCAACACCGGTTGATCTTCTTCACTACGGGATTGACATGACACCTACCGCCCTTGGGGCTCTAATACCATAGAGAAAAATAGTAGAGAAAAATTTTCTCTTGCCCAAGATAAAAAAACCAACACAGAAGAAGAACAAACCAGAAAACAGATACACAAAGACATGGCTGAATGAAAAACTCCACTACTCAAAACAGAGCTGGGTACAGTGGAGAACTACAAGACCTGGATTGTTGGTCTAATCCAAGCAAACTAAAACACTCTTAAAATAAAGACTAAAGAGAGTTCTAGACACATTAATATTCTAGAGTACTAAAACACTCTTAAAATAAGGGGGGAATTTGATTCTACACCCAAATTCACACATCCCTTTTAGAATAAACTCATCCATAAAAGTGTTTTAATATACACCCAAACTAATTAATTAGGTTTATTCAAAATAAAAAACCTATTAAATAGGATAAATATTAAAACTCAATGTTGTTAAGAATTACTAAAGCTGCCACTATTAAATTCCCCATTCACCTATTAAATAGGATTAATATTAAAATCCAGTCATGCTGCCGATGGAAGTCATGAAACGGCTGCCCATAGACATTACTCGGAATTACTCAACCCTTGATTCCAACAATTGAAAACTCTACTCTTGGTTGGAGGCCAGTTATGTAATCTCCACATTCAAAAGCCTAATCTCTACATTCAAAGCCGGTATCAATATATATCTCCACAATCATGTGATTATGTTTTGATTTCAAATTGTGATTGTGATATAAATGGATCGTACAATTAGAGGTTGGTGGGTTGCCTTTGTTCAACTGCATATCCCTTTAATCCGATTAGCACGGTTGATGAGCATTGTGTTTGCTACCTATTGCCTATTCAATAGGTGTGTGTCTTCCTGACAAAGAGGTATTTGTTTTGTGATTTTTCAGGGTTTACGCTATTGAATAGGTATAATAGACTCTACAAGTTCTTGATTGCATGTTTCTTTTTCCTCTTATTGTTTCTCTATAGATTCTACAAGTTGATGGCTAAAGAATACTCCCACCTAAAGTTTAGGTGCTATCTAATAATAGGAATATCTCCACAAAAGAATGTTTAATCACGTTGAGAAATCTACGAAATCTAATAGGAATATCTACACAAACATATCTACTAAAAAATAGCAAATATATAGATCAAATTTGAAAGGAAGAGATATACAATAATTAAGGCAATTAATTAATCTTTTTAAAATTAATCTTTATAAATAAGGAATATCTACACAAACATATCTCCTAAAATATGGCATCAGTTATNNNNCTATATTTGAGGAATATTTTCCTTATTCAATCAGAAGGGTAAAATAGTCAAACTAAAAAAACGTGAAAAAACTTAATTATAGACTTAAAACCTATAAGGAAAGTTTAATTATGTGAATGGGCCGGGTGTAGATTAAAAGAAAATATATGAATGGGCAGTTTCATTAATCAAGACTTAAGGGCAGCAACACCAGCCCTTTATTTCAATATATATATATATATATATATATATATGAATTGGTTTTTCTTAGGGTGGTGCTATTCGCACATTCATTTTCTCTACACACACACTCCCTATATTTATCTATTACTTTAATTTTTTTTTTTACAAATTACCCTAGCTACCCCCTTGCAATTATGTTTCTTTTTCTCTTTTTCTTTTTTCTTTTTTTCTTTTTTCCTTTTTCCCTTTTTCTTTTTTCTATTCGGCAAGTCAATCATCTCCAAATCCTAAACCCTTATTTTCCTACAAACACAGAGAACTCCAAAACTCTTTGCGATTTTCTGTTTTCTTTTCCATCAAAAACTTCTCTAGCATAGTCATCCTATCTCTCTCACGTGATGCTTTGAAGTTTAATTATGGTAGAACAAGCAACTTTAGACTCATCTTTGGAAAAAAATTTACATCTGATTTGCAATGGAGACATGGAAGAAAAATATGAGTTAAGTGATCATTCGAGACCCTTTGAATCCATCATTCCTAGTAAGATTCTAACTGAAATTATTTGGTGTATTTCAATCCATCGCTCTCCGCTAAAAATATCAATTTCTCAGCGATTTGGTGGACTAGGAGCTTTAAATTTGTGCGTTCTATTCGTCTTAGTTTGATTTTGGTATGACTTGCTTGCTAATCATGGTTTTGACTTGAGTTAATTGATAATTTTGAAATTATTGACGCTTTGATTTCATTTTGACTTTAGTCATATCATCACTCTACAAAATGCTTTATGTCACTGGGAATATATGGTCTCTTGAATCAACGTTGCTTAATCAGATGTGAGAGGTTTTGGATCTCCTTTAGTAGTAGGTGATATGCTTATATCTTTCTTCAGTTTTGTATAGTAGTCATGATGACATACCTAAATCTCCAAACTCAATTACATCGTGATTTTTCATCTGAGCCCTAAACTTTGCCACACTAATGCAAAACTTTTGACATATTGCACTTCGTCCTGCCCATCAGATTTTTTTTTCTAATCAGCAATGACATTCACGAGAAAAATTAGAGCATCTTTAGCAATGCTAGCCATTTTAGAGTTAAATTTTAGCCAAAGTAGCTAAAAAGTCATTTTAGTTAGCCACTTTAGAAATACGTCTGCATCAGTGCTCTCTATTTTAGCTAGTTTTGAATTTATATAATTTTTCAAATGAGGATAAAATAGTTTAAATATATTTATAAATTACATAAAATAACTTAAAAGGAATGTTTTAAATTATAGAGAGCCTCATCTCGCTCTCTATATTTAGGAGCAAGATAATGGAGAGCCACTTAGGAGTCTGGTGAAGCTGCTAAAATAGATAAAAAACTAAACATCATCTCCAAAATAGTTAAGGAGTCAAAATAGAGAGTCTGCTAAAGATACTCTTAGTTTATTGTATAATGATGTTTAATTTATAATTGACTTGCCAAATAGGAAAAAGAACAAGAAACATAATTACAAGAGAGGGTAGTTAGGGTAATTTGTAAAAAAAATGTATTAAAGTAATGGAAAAATATATGGAGTGTGTGAATAGAAAAAATAGGTGTGCGAATAGCACCATCCTTTTCTTAATAGGGAGCTTCATTTTTTGGGTTTTTTTTTTTTTTTTTCTAATTTAAGAGAGTTCTAGGCACATTAATATTCTAGAGTTCTCTAACAAATACAACATTAGAAATAAGAGAAAAATAAAATGTATGCATTTCAGTTTTCCAAAAAGAACTTTAAACTTGACATAAACAAGTTCTAGAACATCCTGAACTTGAGATTGAATGTGGAGATCTGCCAAAAACGAGACATTGGTGACGCCTCTTTCAAAAAATTTCAGCTTTGGAATGTTTTATTTCTTTGTTAAGTTTTTGTTCGTGTGTGTGTCATATGAAGTGACACCAATAAAAGTCGATCATGCTTTCTGTTTATGGTCACTGCAAGATGGCATGTTGCTGCATTCTAGTTATTGGAAGAGGCTTTGGTTTATGTCCTCATCTTCTATGTTGTACTTTCTTTTTCTTATATTAATAAAAAAATTGAGGAACGGGGTGATGGATTTCCGAATATAGTGGTCCTCTCTCTGTTACAGAGAGGATTGGCGCTATGTGCAAAGATCGATAATGAAGGAATACTAGAGCCTACTTCTCTATTTTAATTAAAAAAATAAAAGAATAATAAACTATGTATCCTACTATCGCCTAACCGCCTAAGTGTGCATGTCCGAGATACAGGTACATTGTCACCACCCAACGACGTTAATTCAGGAAAATGTTTGAGATCCCAAAAAATTATACCAAAATTCATTACCAAATGATGTGGCACCTGCTATGTCATCAATTTTGGTTCTAAGATGGTGATGATATGGAAATAATACAATTTTATGCTTCTCCTTAAAAAAAACAAAACAAAAGATAAGATTAAACCTAGACCATTAATTATCTTCTTCCTTATGCGTTTAAGTATCCACTCATGCTTCGCCGTTCATGACCGGAGCCATGAAAAAGTGCTAGAACTCTTGCCTTTGTTCTCAGATGAATTAATGAATTAATTAAAAGCCATCCAAACTTACCAAAGTTCATTTCTCCTTCTCTTACTCCCTCTCTGTACATACATGTACATTTGCAAGCATAATTAGCTATAATAGGCCATGCTCGCTGTACCACCAAAGGTACTAATTCCAACCAAAGGAATGACATGCGTACACACCGCCAGGCGGGCTACAGCCTCGGCGTTGGACCGCCTCCAGATCGCCACCGACGCGCCGCCACGCGCCGCGCCAAGTTAGCATCAGAAGCTTCTGAAACTAAGAACTGAAGCATATCAGTCCCACATCGAAAACAAAGACAAGATCAGTCTCTTCCTCACCTATAAAAGGTTCTCTCCTCTCTCCTCATTAATTACGCATTCAATACTTACCTACTGTTACTTTGTCAACATAAATAGATTGGAGACTATCGGAATTTACTGGTGGTGGTGAGAAGATCGGTGTTTTGAATTTGTACATACATGTACATTTGCAAGCATAATTAGCTATAATAGGCCATGCTCGCTGTACCGCCAAAGGTACTAATTCCAACCAAAGGAATGACATGCAGACACACCGCCAGACGGGCTGCAACCTCAGCATCGGACCACCTCCAGATCGCCACCGACGCGCCGCCACGCGCCGCGCCAAGTTAGCATCAGAAGCTTCTGAAACTAAGAACTGAAGCATATCAGTCCCACATCGAAAACAAAAACGAGATCAGTCTCTTCCTCACCTATAAAAGGTTCTCTCCTCTCTCCTCATTAATTACGCATTCAATACTTACCTACTGTTACTTTGTCAACATAAATAGATTGGAGACTATCGGAATTTACTGGTGGTGGTGAGAAGATCGGTGTTTTGAATTTGTACATACATGTACATTTGCAAGCATAATTAGCTATAATAGGCCATGCTCGCTGTACCGCCAAAGGTACTAATTCCAACCAAAGGAATGACATGCAGACACACCGCCAGACAGGTTACAACCTCAGCATCGGACCACCGCCCGATCGCCACCAACGCGCCGCCACGCGCCGCGCCAA
>BDJD01001780.1:51960-94176 GCA_002564525.1 Rosa multiflora | reverse complement strand
TGGGCGGATCGATATTTGTGTTGGTATTGTTGTTCCCGTTACCTGTCAAGTAAAATACAATGGGCGTTAGAGGGAGACCGCGCTGGGCGGTCTTCGACTCTCTGATGCCTAAGTTAGTCAATGTATTTATGTTGACAAAGTAACAGTGGGTAAGTATTGAATGCGTCATTAATGAGGAGAGAGGAGAGAACCTTTTATAGGTGAGACAGAGACTGATCTTGTCTTTGTTTTCGATGTGGGACTGATATGCTTCAGTTCTTAGTTTCAGAAGCTTCTGATGCTAACTTGGCGCGGCGCGTGGCGGCGCGTCGGTGGCGACCTGGAGGTGGTCCAATGCTGAGGTTGCAGCCCGTCTGACGGGGTGTCTGCATGTTATTCCTTTGGTTGGAATTAGTACCTTTGGCGGTACAGCGAGCATGGTCTATTATAGCTAATTATGCTTGCAAATGTACATGTATGTACAAGTCCCCCAAGTCCCCAGTCAAGGAGGGCTATCTTGGTTGGGGAGTTGTTCGGCGGTTTGAAGCGTTTTCTTCCGCTAGGCTTGCAAGAGCATAATTAGCGTCAGTGCCTACTGTTACTTTGTCAACATAAATACATTGACTAACTTAGGCATCGGAGAGTTGAAGACCGCCCAGCGCGGTCTCCCTCTGACGCCCGTTGTATTTTACTTGACAGGTAACGGGAATCGCAACATTAATACAAGTACCGATCCGCCCACCGGATCAGCGTTAACTAAGGTTTGGCTACCGCTAGACTTTTAGACATTAACACTCTCTTTTCATGATTTCCTCGAGACATTTGAACTTTAAAGGCTTGAATTAAAGAATCAATTGGAGATTGGGCTACATGCAGTGCCAATGGAGATCATGCATGTTATGTCTACAGTTAATTGCGACTTGTTGGCTATAGGCCTGACCGGATTTGTTGATGGGAGATCCTTGCTACTTTGTCATCTGGGGGTACCCAAGGGGTGTTGATTAATAGGCCCCAATAGTCTTATTGGAAGAAAAAGGTCCTCCAAAAATATCATGCAAGACAGTTGAATAAGGTGAGTGAAACGAGTAAAACATTGAAAATGGAGAAAAAACCTTCACCAAAACAACCAGATCTACAAGTCTGATGGTAGATGATCTCCTCTCCATGAGGATGGCATCCATATATGGGACTTTGCAATAGTTTTGAGTTTTCTTGATTTTTAATTTTTTGATAAAGAAAAAATTAGTAGAGAAAATCCATGTTAGCAATTTCTTTGATGAGTTGACACCAGCCACATCATTCGGTATATGAATTTGGTATAAATATTTGATATCTCTAGCACTACTCATAGATGATTAGCCAAAGCATGTTGATCGAGTATGAAATTTACGTATCCTTAATGGAAAACAACCCCTTTAATTGACAGGAATTTATGTATCAATTAATTCATAACGAAAAAGCATGAAGCTTCATGTAATAGACTCTAGCTAACAAAAGTTAAATGATCATGTAACCCTACAAACCTAAATATGTTCAAGTCCAACGCACAACCTCATATTTTTCTTTGAGTTTGCGCATCTCTTCCTCCAACTTGTGCATCTCTTCTCTGTGCTTCTGCTGCTCCTCCTTCAACCTCTGCCCAACTTGTTCCCTCTCCATCTTCAAGTTTTTCTCAAACTCATTCACTAAGGCTCTGTACCTTCCTTGTTTGGCTTCCAGCATAAGCAGTCCATGGTCACATCGATCTTTGACTTTGAGTAACAACTCCTCAAAGTACTTGGTGTCCCCGACATGATGATCTTTGCCTGATAATTTCTCTAATTCTTCGTCCAATATGCTATGAATGTCCTCAAGCTGATAATATGCTTGTCGATTGCCTCTGCGTTTTCTTCGTGCATCCGAATAATAAGAACCCAGCAAGAAAACAATAGGAGAAGTGATTGACAGAACAAAACCAAAGAACAATCCAAGCACAAGATGAAGAAACTTAGGGCCGTCCAAGGAAGCAGCAACCTCAAGCGATCCCATTGTCAAAGATCGATTTTCTAGTACTGATGATCTGAAGGATCCAATGGCAATTAGTATATATAAGAAAGCGAGACCAATGCTTGGTTTGGAAAGGTTGTTGCTTATAATGTACTATTTGTTAATTAATATGTTAGCGTGATTCCAGAGCTAACTTCATTAAGGAAATGGAATATATGTAGTTGGTAGCAGTTAAAACAGAGATATCTCTAAAAGAGATTTGATTATTATTCGGCCTCTGTACATGCCTTTTTGCTTTATATTGCACTACCTTTTTACCAAATATAATCTCCCATGAATTCTACCATTAAAATCCATATCTATTATTTCCAAATTGAAACTTTTTCTTTAGAGGAAGGTGACAAACAATTTCCCTAAAGAACAAATATATTACTAAATATAAAATTTCATCGTAAATATTTACACTATAAAATTCCAACCGTTTAGTGAGAATGTAGTAAAGGGTATTGGGTGACAACAGTCGAATTATAGTCGTACGTTTACTTCAAAATTGAACCTAAGTATGGTATTGATGTGGATTTTATTGGAGAAGAAACTTGATTCATTCATAGTAGTAAATATTACACAAGAAATATTCACTTACTGTTGTTTGTGGGTGGCTTTCCATCAATTTTGAAATAACTCAAAGAATTCATCATAACCTAGTCCCCCCACGTTTGTAAAATCTTAATTTTCTAAGATTCTAATCTTAGCATCATTTGTCCCTCCCTTTTGAATTTCTTCAAGCATCTCCAACAATGAAGTATTTTGTTAGCTATATTTAGCTAAAAGAGATGTATAGGTAGTTTTTTTTTTTTGATCAAGAAGAAACTTCATTAATAATGAACTGGATACAATGAGTTTTGGCATCATCTCATACACAGAAATGGCCACTGGACTTCACACTGGAACTCCAACATGACTGACTAACGGAGCCAAACAAGCCCCGACTCAAAACTACATACTTAACTTGCACTACAATTAAAAGGCAAAGACAATAGGCACAGGCACACCACTTTGTCAACACTAACTCGCCACCCAGAGTCCTCCTGACCTGCCTTTGATCGACCAAGTCTACACTAGTTGTGACTTCGAACCCGACCAAACAGAAATGCCGGAACGTCAGACCTGAGACTAAATTAAACCTAAGACCATGGCCACCTTAATGTCAACACCGTCAATCCGCAAAAGCTCCAAATCGCCATCACCTCCGACTCGAGATCAAACAGGAACAATCCCACTAGAAGGCCAAGGATGATTGTCTATGCTAGTATGCCACCGCCAGACAATTTCTCCACCGCTGCTGACCTAACTCCATAACAGGAACGACCTCTAGACCGCTGAATAGAAGATTGTCAATGCCAAAATTGTAGTGCACCCGACCCGACCCAACAACTAAAACGTAAAACAAAACCTAGAAAGTAATTTATTGCTGAAAAACAAACCAAAGAAACTAAACCCGACTAACCAACTGCAAGGAATAATTAACAGCAAAATGCCACTAATTATTAGATAGAAAAATAAAATAAAACCAGAAAATAAAAAGGGACCCCATGGACCACATCCAAGCCCAATTACTACCGCAGACAGCAAGAGAAGCACACCATCCCACATTTCAGGCCCAAAGGTGTCCCGGCAACCCTACCACCACTTCCACCCCCGCCATCACACCACCGCTACCCGCGCGCCAGCCAAAGCCGCAACCCACCTCCATAAAAGTACGCAACAACCATGGCCAACACCCACCTGAACTCGTTAAACCCACAACCCAATTCCATCCCAACTCTCCAACCCGTAGAAGATCCTGCAAATCTCCAATCCCGCCATCCAAATCGCAAACCACACCACCACGATTGGAGCCCTTCAGTCGTGCATGGATGTGGACCTGCGAAATCAGATTGAACCAATCGCCGGCTGCCGGAGCCTGTTTTCTTGTGAACTAGCACGATGTGTCGACCACCACCATCCGAGAAGAAATCGAAGCCAAAGCCCGCCATGAGGAACCCACGATCCCAAGAAGGGAAAAGACCGGTCCGGCTGCCCTCGCCACACGCAGACGAGGCCAGAAGCCCACGCCAACGCAAGAGGAGCCGCCGGACGAGAAGAGAAACTGACGTCTGGAAAAACCTAGTTTTTTGATGAGCGCGTGCAGTGCGTAGAGAGAGTTAATTTCAGTACTTGCAGATGTATAGGTAGTTTGGTTTTTGAATTAATTTGAACGTTAGAAAATATAACTTTTAGCTAAATTATGTTTCCTCTCTAGCTAAATATAGCTAGACAATGTAGCAAAAACTATAAAATGCTTTTGTTTAACTATTCTGCTGGAACATTATCCTCAAATTAGCTAAAATTTTAAATTATCTTGAAATAAACACTACTACAAAAATTGAATCAGACGACACCTCTCAGACAACACATCATAGTTTTCTGTCGTCTGATTGATTTTTATTTTTTTGTATGTCGCTTTTATAAAACCCGTCGTCTAATATGGTACAATGAACTAGTTCAGAAGACGTTTAATAATAAAATTGTTGTATGACCCTAAAATAATTTAGCAGCAAGTTTCCCACCATGTTTGTGGTGCCAAACCCCATCTCAAACCCAAATTTGTTCCCCAACATGTAGTAATCGTATGACGATAAACAATAAAATTGTGGTCTGATTAATATGTTTGGCAGAAAGTAAGGAGATTTCCCACCATCATTTTTCTCCAACTCCCCAACGAGGGACATCAAATTGACAGGAGAAAATTACAAATTTAAAACTCATGTACTTAGACCACATTGTTATAAAATTCTGTTGTGTGATTCAGGCAAAAAAAAAAAGGGGAACTTTTCACCCAAAAACCAAAACCCTCAGTCCCTCACTCCTCACTCTCGACAGCTCCCCACTCTCTCTCGACACAAAGCCAAAACCAAAATCGAAACCCTTACTTTCTTCTTCGACAGAGCTCTCTCTCTCTCTCTCTCTCCGACAAACCCCGACCAAAACCTGATGGGTTATTCGATCTGGGAAATAGCGAAGGCCTTCATTGACGACCACTTTGAGCTCGCCATTGACCCCAACAACTCCGAATTCTGCTCCGACAGCACTCAGGCCAACATCAAATCCAACAATCTCACCGGTAACAACCCCCTCTCTCTTGCAATTTTTGACGCCGGTTCTTCGTCATCTTCTTTTTTCTTTTCTAAGACCTAAAATTGAAGGAATTAAATTGCGTTTTTTGTGTGAACTGATTGGTTTGGGGTTTGCTTGTTCAGAGGCTGTAGAAAACCTAATGGGTAGACCTCTAGTGTTCTTCAGATCTTTCGGCAGTGGCATGTTGCTTTTGGGAGATTCAAAATTCAGTTATGGGTAACCAAGATTTAATTCGAACATTGGAGCTGTGGATTTGGGATTGAAGGCAAAAATGTTAAAATTAGGGCTAAGAAGATTACAAAGAAGGTTTCTAGGTAAGTTTTGATTCACAGTTTTAGTCTTTTGTTCTCATGATCTTAAGTGAAGGATGCGCAAATTTATCAGTTTTAGATTTATGTGTTTCTTCTTTTCTTTGATTATTTGGGTAGACTTGTGATCAATTAAAATGGCCTTAGAAGATTAATCCTGTGATTCTTGGTTAGATTCCCTGTTGAAATAATCTTGATTTGGATTGCTCTGGCTTTTTTCTGCAGTATTCTTTTCCTTGTTTTTCCTTCACAGAACATGATTTTGCCTTTATATCAGGACTGTAAGGCTGAAGGAGAACATGATTTTGGGTAGACTTGTGATCAATTATGTGTTTCTTCTTTGGGTCTGTCACTGAAGGAGAGAATTTCACCAAGAAAAATGGGAAACTGGAAGAGGGGTCAGGCCATAATGAGCCCATAAAATTTGGATCACATGGTGATGAAATGGCTAAAAAGGAAAGGAATGGGGTCAACGGCGATGGAACTTGTGAGAATTCTCCTTAGTGCAGAAGATAAGGTCAACGTAGCTTGTTTTCATCCTTCTGTCGGAGGTGGCTTTGTTTATGGAACTAAGGTAAGCAACTGGATTTGGTATCCTCCTCTTTTAACATATCTATAGCACATGTTTCCTTGTGTGGTAAAAAGGAAACATTGTTCTGGAATTTGCCAGACCAAACATTATGCATTTCTTTGCCAGTATTGAGATCCATTTGACAAAATATAGTGAGCTTGATTGATTTTTAAATTTCAGAATTTCAATATTTTCATTTCATCATAATTTGCCTTTTCCTTTCTTGAATGCTTATCCATCGACAGTCAACATCACAACCTCACAACTTGCTCGTTTTGTTTCCTTCTACCATGCTTACACTTTCCTTTTTTGTTTAGTGTATGTTAGTAGTCAAACTTCACAACTTGCTCATTTACTTAGTGAGTTTGGCATGTACGTTCCGGTTTGAACTATGAAAGTACTCTTATTTCAGGTTGCTAGTAAACTTTGAATTGCATATGTGGAAGATAAGTTGCAGCTGTTATTGGCCATGTTACGTATTGATGTTTTTCTCCAATTTGGATTGTTATTGCAACAATATTGTTGACCTTACAAGCACTTAAGTCTTGATTGTCTCTGTTTTTCCCTTGTTCTTTTCAATGAGAAAAATGATTATGTCAACTACAATGGATAGGTATAAATGCATGGGACAAGATACCCACTGCTCCTATTGATCATATTGTTTTTAAATGACTGAATCAACCATTAATTCTATCTTTGGGATGGTGAATCATCTCACTTGTTTCCTATGTGTGTAGAGAAGCTGCAACAACTGAGGTTGATACTGGAATCGAGTGTATATTGAACCGATTGGAGAAACAAAGAAATTTGGCTCTTGGGTTTGTTTTGAGAGATAAAGAAGATAGTACTGGCCTCGCAAATAATGATAACAAACATGATCAGTGTCCTGACACCTCAACTGATGCAGTAAGTATGCTTTATTTATCTTAATATGGTTTATGTCTTTTTGTAGTGTGTTATTGTAGGGAAAACATTAAGTGAAGTTGTGAGTTTTATTGTGTATTGAGCTTCATCCGACACATAGAAACATACCTTTACAGTCTTGAGGTGATGTTAGATATTTAGAATTAAATTGCAATTTTAGCAAGTGAGCCTAAATTAACACAAGTTAGATGACATCTCTTACTAAGTCAGAAGACATATGAAAGCTATTTTTATTCATCGAAGCCAACCAATTAATTAAACCCTTAATACTTAAATAAGAAACTTTGTTCAGAAACAAAGGTTAATCTTTACATTATACTTTGTTCAGAAACATTGTTCAGAAACTTTATTCATTGAGGCATGTACTTACCTGTTTGTAAAAGTAAAAAATCATCTGTAAAACTAAATTGTGGATTTCCAATGGTCCTAAAAAGTTTGGTTGGCAAGGGAAGTATATGGGGGTTTTAAGTCGCATTGATATTATGTTGATAGTTGCTTGATGACTTACTAGGAAGATTTGGAGAATGCCAATGGAGGAGGTATTGGGAATCAATGAAATCAGAAGTAGCTGATATGGTCGAAACTGGTGGTTGTCCGGGTGTTGCTATTACTGCAGCTCTCTTCTTGAAACAGGTATATGATCTTATTGTTCTATTCTCTTGGTTCCGTGAAGTTTCCCTTCTTTTTGTTTGTCATACTGATGCATTATTCTAGGTGCATGCATGTGTCTTTAATTTGTTGCTCCATCTAAGATGTATGTAAAAGAAATATTTGTTTTTGCTTGGTTGTTAACTTTCTTGTTATGTACATCTTACAAGCATGATTGGGACAAATTAAAGAACATGCTATCATTTCAGCTGAAGCAGGTACGTGGGTCTTCTAGTATTTATGGTTGTCACATGTATTCATGAACACACGCGCACAATGCATGATTCTATTTCTTCTCTTCCTGATTGCCTGATTTATGAAGATTTTGTCAGAGTATCCTGATGCAGAAAAGACTAGTGAGCAGCAAATTACTACTTTAGGAGAAACCTACCTAGAACTGGTGAAGAGGTTGGATGAAGGTATTCTCATTCACTTGATCATATAGGAGATCTACTTTATTACTATGCCCTTATATTTGTTGCTTCCTTTTGTTATTTCTTGAGACTGTGTGCTCTTTACACCGTACACTATCTCATGTACTTACAGTCTAGGCCATTCTAGGTTTGTACGAAAATGGGTTGGATGGTACTAACTGTTGGGGTTTTTTGGGTTGACTGATAATCAAATCTGTGCTTTCTAAACACTGGATGACTGGAAGGATCATTATTCACAGTGGAAGATGTGAAGCTGCATCTCTCTTTTAGTTTAGTTTATATTTTCTTTCCTGTAAGCTAGTTTAGTTTATGTTGTTATGGAATTTATAGTTTCACAGAATTTCAGTTACTTTTGTTTTTATTGGAATTGTTTATAGTATGTGTCTTCATTGCAACTCTTCATGGTTTTACCGAAGGTCCTCCATTTACCCTTCAGAGGCTTTATGAGGTGATCACTTCAACTTTATACTACGTATTTATGTGATGAAAATATCCAGCAGGTATTCTTCATTATTGTGTTCTGCGTCTCATGGTTGACACTTTTCAAGTTCTTTGATAGTTGTGTTAAATTGTCTACATTAGCTACCTTTCTGAAACTGCTATCCCTGTCTCTAATTTCATCTTCTGCACCCATTAGATGGTTCCCTATTATTTTTTACTGAAAAATTTGTGGTATTTCCATTGATACAGATTCCGTTGATACATTACTTGGCTTAGCATGAGTATTTGTTGCTGAACATGATTCTTTTGTTTGTTACCCAGGCTATTGAATCAGAAAGCCAAGAATTGGAACTGGATATTTCAAGTTTGGGTGCTGTAAATACCATGTTTGCTGATTAGAGTAAGATCTATCAGAACAAATGGGTCTGTGTACTAATTAGAGCTACAAAACTATGGTTAGCATATGATAACTATGACTCAACATGAGTGCTCATTGCAAGTCTGAACATTTACTAGGTTAACTACTCTTCATTAGTTCTCTGCTCTCTAATAATATATATAACATATATATGTATTTTGTATATATGTAGTATAATATAGGTGTTTGTGTTTACGTATATATATGCTTAGGACCAGAATAGTATATAATTTTCTTTTATACTTGGAAGAAATTTAGTTTATTGTTGCTTCATGTTTTATATAGCATCAGTTTGTATTGCCTTAGACAGAGGACTATCTATTACTATTGTTGAAGTTTAATGCCTTATTGTTGTCTACTTGCATGTTCTGTTGACTATATGTGCAATTTCTTATCTATCTTGCATACTGGATATTAGCTTATTAAGCTGACTTTGGTTTTTCTGTGTCGATATTACAGATTCTCATGGCACAAAGAGCAAAGTAAATGAAAGCAAGTGCAAATATGTCCTACAGAATTAGTGCTTGGAAGCTTCCAAAGCTAGACTCCAATGAGGCCATGAGAGCAGCAAAACTTGTAAAGTTACTCTTTTACGTAAATTTCTGGATGTATATTGGTAGGAGAGTACTATTAGATGTACTTCTTTTATGGATAAAAGATTACCTTTGCACAATCTATTTTGGTGCATGATGTGGATTATAACAATTTCTTCTATATATTGATCAGTTACTGTTAATTTGGTCATTTTTGATTCCGCTTCTAGCATATATAATGTATTGAATCATTCTTTTAGTACAACAATAACCACACAAAACTGTCATATGTACACAATATTTACAATAGCCTCAAAATTAAAATTGTCGTCTGAATGCAAAACAGATCACAGATGCTATGAAAAAATTGTTGTGTGAATAACAATCACACAACGGTTATAAAAAAAATGACTTTTGAATCACAATCACACAACAGGTTTTTAAGTTGCCCGTTGACTGAGTAATGTTCACACAATAGTTAATGCTGTCGACAGCCTGTCGACATGGATGCCGAGTTCTTCAGACGAAAGTTCTCTAAATCATATTTCATTAGACAGCAGCAAGATATATGATAGTCAGCTCCGTATCAGATGACAGTTTTTAGCCGTCGTCTGATTCAATTTTTGTACTAATGAAAGAGAATGTCACAATGTTGGAGATGTCCTAAGTTCTCAACAAAGAATTAAGAATTATTCGAAGTTGACTGGATAAGAATAACTTTACGACCAGTAGTGTGTCTTTTGTTTTAACAAAAACCAAAAAAGACATCATGGTTAATTGACTGCATTTTGATCAAATAAAATAAGTTGAATCATCACAAAATATATTCAAAAATCAGATCGGTGTAAGTTCATAAACTATCAGTAATTTTTACATTTAATTTAACCTAGTGCACAAGGCAAATTTACAATACACTAATAACCCTTTTTCTAACCCAAGTAAATGATCGAAGTATTGGTAAAGAAGAAGATCTTCTTCATCCACGGAGTGCAACTGCAAACCCTGTCAACTGCTTTTCTACTTGCGGGAAGTTAACCAACAGTTGAAGATCCCCAATACGACACCGTATGGTCTAATTTCACTCCACCTGGCCAATTAGATAGTGCCCGCTCTTCGGGAGCGTATAGAAAGTGATACGTCACTCTCGTCTCGTGTTGACGTCATCGTCTTCTTCTTCCTCTTCTTCTCCGCAGCAACAAAATAGCAGATTCTTTCGTACTCCATTGTCCGCTCCACACTCCCCCAAAAAACTCCGATTTATCGGCCGATTAAATGGCCGACGATTATGTCCTCATTCCAAACGGGGAAGACGACCATGCACTCATCACCACCACTCCCAAAGCCTCCATGTGTCGCCTCCCTCGACATCTTCCGCTGCCTCTGCGTCTTCGTGAGCTCTCTCTCTAACCTCCGTTTCCAATTGAACTGTCGGAATTCGTAGCTTCTAGTCAAACTCGTTGACTTTCTAGACCCTACTGTTGAAGTGAATTTGAACTTTTTTCAATTCGAAGTTTTTGATGGAATTCTGGTGCTTGATTTGTGATGCATTGCTTGAATTCCAAGCTGATGATGGTGGTGGATTACAGCGGCTCGATTATTCCGGCGATTGCTCTCCGTGGAACGGTCTCCATTTGGCTGACTTTGTGATGCCGTTTTTTTTCTTCATTGCCGAAGTTTCTCTTGCTTTGGTCTATAAGGTACTCATGGTATGCATATATTAATTCAATTTCTAAATTGCTCAAATATGTACATTTGAGTTGCAGTATTAATTTAGTTTGCCATACTTGAAAAGTGCAAATGAACAGTGGTATTCACCTGGGTCAGTTGCTGACTAAAGAATTTTTGCTCAATAACCATTAGATTTACATCCAAGGGTGGAAAACAAAACACCTCAACTTAATAATAATTCTCTCTGCCATTGGATTTACATCCAAGGGTGGTTGAGCATTATTTTCTTGGTCAATAACTGACCAGGTGAACATTTTCGACAAATGAAATGCTGATTTGAAAGTAACTAGCATTAACATTTTGAAACATCAGAATTCCCAAGAAACATGAATAAAAGTTGAATTCTTAAAGTTTTCAATTTCATGGTTATTATTCAACCTATTCATTAATTCTTTGTGTCTACTATGCATGTGATGCAGGAAGATCACTATCCAACAAGTGTTTGGATTGGCTGTCCAGACACAAAATAGCACTAGGTGCTGCAAAGAAGAATATCATATCCTCATCTTTGAGAAGTTACAGTTAGGCTTGATTGGATTTGAAACTTTCAATACCTGAATAAGTTTATCCATATAAGAAAGGATTTTGTCTTTGATGGTATATGAAAGTTTGATACTTTTTTTTTTTGACGGAAAAGTAAATTGAGTTTTATATGGAAATTATTCTATGCACCGACGGTGTAAGTGACTCAACTCTTATAAAATAATCTCAACTCTTGATATTTATTATCAACTTTATTTTTAATAAAAAAAAAGTGTATTTAATGTAATCTAACCATTCATTTATGTTGGTGCAAGTGCACGGCGGTGCTCTGACTAATCTTTCAGTTTTATAATGTACTTTCATTGATTGTGGTAAATGGGGCTTTGTATCATCAATAAGGTTGTGTAGGTGGGAATTAGTTGCTATAAATTTACCCCTTTTGAGAAGGAAAGGATATTCTATTATGTTTACTTACTTGGAATGGAATGTAATGATTACGGAGTAAAAACACCCATGTGTTTACTAACACATAAAGGAATCGGAATGATTCCAGGTAAAAGAATTCCTGTGTTTACTAACACATGAAGGAATCAGAATTGGTGTAGGTCCCACTTATTTATCAGGAATCGATTCCTGAATACTCAGGAATTCGATTACGAAGGGGGGAGATGGGTTTAGGAATCATTCCTCCGTAATCAATACCGATTCCTTTCTTCTCCCATTCCACTTGTCTCCGATTCATGATTATTTTCAATTCCAAGTAAGCAAACGTGCCATTAGTCTTTTTGGTTGCTTTATTCATATTTCTGTGTCATTGTACTTTAAACACTCAAAACATGGTAATGGTTTTTGTTTACGAAGTCATTGACTGGAGATTCACGGGACAAGCCATTCCTAAGGAGAGCTCTGAGAACTTGTCTGCAGACTAATTTGAATTTCACAAAGGACATGATCACATGAAGAAACTATGCATAATTGATTCACATGCATATGCTCGGTTAGTTCTCTAATGGTTGAAGGAAAAAAAAAAAAAAAAGGAAAAAACTTCGGCATCAACTAACCTTTTCAAAGCTAAAGCCTTGAGTTCCACGTGGAGAGTTTAAGGGATTCCCGATGCCATCAGTATTGACTCATCTTCTTCAGCTAATTTTCTTTCATTGCTTTTCATGAGACTTGAATGCTACCGGCACCTTTTGTGAACAGACAACTGCTACCTTATTAATCACAGTAAAAAAAACATTTCCCTTCTTACAGTGTTGATGTTTCTAACACCGAGAGAGAGAGAGAGAGAGAGGCACCTGAGATAAGAGAATGACATGGTTCACCCCTTTCAAGCTCCCAACAGTAGAGATAAGAAACCTTCCTGACAAAAGAAATAACATTGTTAAGATTTCAGTTTCAAAAGACGTGTGATGTAAAAAAGATTGCGACAACTAACGAACTAAATGGCTTTTCAACAGTAGATATAGATATATTACAATATCACGCTCATAGCAAAATTACAATTTAAGAATATGAAAGGTAGAGTGATAAAAAGCTGGCGAATTGGGATCTATGTATGATGTATAAAGCATGCTTTACATGATAATATAGCAAGACAAAATGAAGTCGGTAAGTCCCAGGTGTAGATATTGCATATATTTGGGCACATTTTGTAAAGGAGGCCTGAGTTTTTTAGCAATTGTAAGCAATCCTAGACGGTGTCTGAATAGATCATTATATAAAGTTCACTCATATGATACAACAGTGCATTGGTCACAGGAGATTCTAGGTGTATTGCAATGGCCCTTTTTTCAAATGAAAGAGAAACAGTCCACAGACAAGTAGCTGCCGAAACAGCAGATTTGCACAAGAATCTGCTAAAAATCTTTTTTTTCAAAGGTTTGGCGCTGAGGATGTGACGCGGTAACTATTTTTTGTAAAATTTAAGGAGGTAGAGCCTGCCACTGAAATTGAGAAGGATGTTTGTGCTGATAAGCAGTTGGAAGAGAATGAAGCTGCTGATGCCAATAATAGATGGAGCCTGAGGACAATGTAATATTACTGTTTTGACATAGTTGATATGATTATGTGATGAGACTGAATTTCCTGACCATCGTATCACATAACTATATTTTTACTTCATTGTAGTAGGTTTTGGAAAAGTATGAGAGGGTTCTTGGAGAGAAGAGAGAGACTCTGGCTGCACTGAAGATTAAGGAGAAAAAGGTTGTCTTGGACAAAGAGTTGAAGTCTATACAGCAGCTCACCAGCAACAAGAAGACAAATGATGAAATCGTTATCAAGCTGGTGATTACCTTACACTTTATACTTATAATACTTCATTTTATACAACAATTTCCTAACCATCCTGCGACACTGCAATTGATTGTGAGGGTTCTGAAAAGGATAAATGCAAGGAAGCTACTGAGAAGGAGGAGAGAGCCAAGAAGGTATCTTTTTCTTTACTAACCAGATCAGTCGTTTATGTTTATTGATTATATTTTGGTTTTTTTATTGGGTTCTGTTTGCTTAATCATGATTAATTGATTGACTTTTCTTTTAACAAAGAAAAAAAGACAAGAGACCAAAAGTTTATGCTGGACTGGCCCCATTTTAATTAAAGGAAACAAATTTATTCATTACAAGACAGTTTTTAATGTAAGATCGGTGTAAATTTATAAATTATCCTTAATTTTTTTACATTTAATTTTACATAGTGCACAAGTAAAGGATCAAAGTATCAAACAACCAACTCTTTGGTAAAGAAGAAAAAGAAGAAGAAGAAGAAGATCATCAATGGAGGGCAAAACCTTTCAACTGCTTTTCTACTTGCGGCAGGTTGACTCAACCAACAGTCGTCGTGGCTTCAAATCCTCTATACGGTGTCGTATGGTCTGAGCTTCACTCCACCTGGCATCGGGAGCGTATAGACAGTGATACGTCACTCTCGTCTCGTGTTGACGTCATCGTCGTCTTCTTCCTCTTCTTCTCCGCAACAACAAAATAGCCGATTCTTTCGTACTCCACTGTCCACTCCCACACGCCCCCCAAAAAAGCTCCGATTTGTCGGCCGATTAAATGGCCGACGACGAGGAGTATGTCCTCATTCCAAACGGAGAAGAAGACCATGCAGTAGTCATCGCCACCACTCCCAAGCCTCCACGTGTCGCCTCCCTCGACGTCTTCCGCGGCCTCTGCGTCTTCGTGAGCTCTCCCTCTCTTAACCTTCATTTCAAATTGAAACTGTCCGAATCGGCAGCTTTTTTAACCTTCCAGTCAAACTCGTTGACTTTTTGGAATTTGAACTTTTTGTCAATTCGGTTTTTCAATCCTATGTTTTTGATGGAATTCTGGTGCTGATTTTGTGATGCATTGCTTGAATTCCCAGCTGATGATGGTGGTGGATTACGGCGGATCGATTATTCCGGCGATTGTTCACTCGCCGTGGAACGGTCTCCACTTGGCTGACTTTGTGATGCCGTTTTTTCTCTTCATTGCCGGAGTTTCTCTTGCTCTGGTCTACAAGGTACTCATGGATAGAAATTTGACAGCTTGTTGTTTTCGGCTTTCGTGTTTAGTGCTGTAATTGGAATAGAGAGCTCATTATTTGCTAGGATTCTGTCACTAATTCAGTTATGAGGTTTTGTAATTTGAAAACTTGGTTTTGATTGGCAATGACAGAGAGTGACTAACAGAGTTGAAGCTACATGGAAGGCCGTGTTTCGGGCCCTTAAACTTTTTCTCTTAGGTGTTCTTCTTCAAGGTAATGTCCATATAAGCTCTTCTGTATGCAATGAATAAACACATTAAGAAATACTATATTATTCGATACCTAAAGAACCCGAGATTGGACTCATTGCGATACATGATAGAAACTGGAAGTGAGGCAGAATCTAGGCAATGACATACCTTTAAAGTTTTGGACTTTTTTATCTCCATCAACCTTGTCATCCTAAAGTTTAAAGCTTAGTACGCTGTTCTGGTTCTTTGATTGATTCTGTGATAGAAGTACTATACCAAGTTACCAACTTTGCATTGTCCATGTCATTTCAGGTGGTTATTTTCATGGAGTGAGTTCCTTGACTTATGGAGTTGACATCGAAAGAATACGGTGGTTTGGCATTTTGCAGGTGCATACCGTTTGATTGTATGGTTTCAATTTACTTTGTCAAAAAACTAAGCCTTACAATGGTGGCTACATTAGCCACCAGCTAGGCAGCTATCTTGCTTAATTAGAGAGAATCTACTGTACAATCTGGTTGCACTGTATCATAATTCCTTTATTCGCTCTGTGCTAATTTGTAACACATATCGTGTTTATCTCTCCTTTACTATTTTGGTTTTAACCCAGAGGATAGCCATTGGATATATTGTTGCGGCCTTATGCGAAATCTGGCTTTCACATCGCACCTCGAGGGAAGTGAGGTTTTTCAGGAGCTATTACTGGCACTGGTATGGTAGATTTATAACACTTTGGTGAATATGGGTATAAAGACTATTCTTAATTTCTTATGTGGTGTCAATTTCTGTTTTCTACTTTTTAGGTGTGTCATCTTTTTGTTATCAGCAATATACGCTGGGTTGCTGTATGGTTTGTATGTTCCAGATTGGGAATTCAAAGCATCAACACCTACCTCTTTGTCTCCTTCTGATGATACACATGTTTACGTGGTGCGACTATACATGGAACTTCTTTTCTTCTTTGTTTACATTTAAGCTTTTTCTGCTTCATTCAGTAACTTTGAAGTGATCACTTAACATGCCTAGAATATGGAAATTAGCAAATGTTCACATCATCGAACTTTTATTATTTGGTTATTTATGATAATATTTTCTTTTTCTCTTGCTGTCTTTCAATGACTTGTCTGGTTTAGTCCTTGCAAATGGTTACATTGTGGAATCTTCAACATTTTTTCTTTCTTTCTATAATCCATCTTCCACTGCTTTCTTTAAACAGTTTGTATGGTTGAAATAATTTTGTGAGGGGACAAACTGCATTTGCGTGTACAAAATATTTTCTGCAGACCAAGATACCCATCTCTCAATTGATTATTTTCAATGTTAAGTTTAATTCGCTTTATGTTTTTATAATAAAAGTCATGGTCATGGATCCTTGTCCACCTTGTTCGAATAAGTTTTCCTTCAGGCGGTATGATTTTAGTTCAATCCTCCCATTCTGATTACTCTATTGTAGGTGAGATGTTCTCTGAGAGGAGATCTTGGACCTGGTTGTAATTCTGCTGGGATGATTGATCGTTACATTGTGGGTGTTGATCATCTCTATTCAAAACCCGTTTACAGGAACCTGAAGGTGATTACTTACTGTACACTGCTTAATCATAATTGAATAAATAAAAAATTAAAAATAAAACTAAGAACATGACGAAGAAGCATGTAAGTGACAATGCCTTACCAGGATTACTATGTGCAGGATTGCAATATGTCTACTGATGGTCGGATTCCAGAGAGTTCGCCTTCATGGTGTCATGCTCCTTTTGATCCTGAAGGTATATTAAGGTGCCCAATCTAACCATTCTTCTGTTCTACCTTCTTCACAGGGGTCCTAGGCTGTTTTACTTCTGTTCATATTCTTTTATTAGTTGCATTTCTTTTTCAAAAGAACCGTCCTTATGGTTGTTAACTTATGCTCAGGTAGCGGTATTCCAAGTTCTTAAACACCTTTTGATCTTATAGGTTATATACTTTCATTTATCCATGTCCATCTCTAGTTTCATTTATAGGGACTTCAGGTGCTTCCAAATAGAGTCCATGATAGTATTTCTAATCCAATGTAGAAGTAAAACGACAATCTTTTTAAAAGCATTGAAAAAACAAACAGACAATCTTCTTCCAGCTTCCTTTCATTAGTGATTTTCATGCCATTATTGTTTCCCCCTGGCTCACTTGCAGTGAGTGATTGAGCATATATTTTAGGGTTTAGGGTTTCCCTCTTCTTTAGTAATTGCTTTTTGTATGCAGTAGTATTTCATCCCAGCTAAGACCAAATATCAGTCCACTGACATTCTGACTTTGCTTTCATAGCACCCTAACAGCAGCAGTGACTTGCATAATTGGACTTCAATATGGTCACATTCTTGCACACATACAGGTAATACCCTGTTTGCATTTATGGATATCCTCATTCACTGACAATATATTTAGCAATTTTCTAGTGTTGATATATGAATATCAACATTGACAACAATCTAAAAATGTGTTGAATCCTATCCTGTGCTTTGGCATCATATGGAGATGTATCATTTATTTATGATTTGTGAATTATCTCTGTTTCTCTAAACTCGATGCAAGATTTTGTTTTGGCAATTCTCTTAGCATATTTGCTGTTACTTTACTGTTTTCAGGACCACAAAGGGCGCCTAAATATTTGGTCCTTGTTTTCAGTTTCAATGTTTGTCCTGGGATCATTTCTTGCCTTCATAGGTATGCATTCTATAACTTAATTATTCTTGGCTTGAAGTCAGTGAGTACTTCAATTAATCTAGCCAATGCTGAGATGACTTTAGCAAAGCCTGCATCTCTTAGTATGTAGATTTGTTTTGAGGCAGCTCTAATGAGCAGTACTACACTAGTACTAACTTTCTGCACTTCTATTTTCTGATTTTCAGGCGTTCCTGTAAATAAATCTCTGTACACTATCAGTTATATGCTAATTACTTCTGCATCTGCAGGCATGGCATTTTGCGCTCTATATCTGCTGGTCAGTTTTAAGAGTTATAGTCTTTTCATTTGAAGTGATACCTATACAGCCATACATGTCTCTTGCTTTATCATTTTCACAATGCTTTCTGTCTATGGTGGCATAGTGTCACTTGCAGGTTCCCTGCCTGAGATGTGATCTTTCCTTTAAAGATTTATTTACCATAATAAGTCTAGTAACTTTACCTTAAACCTGAGATTTTAAGCTTGAGCTCGGGGTTAGACTTCTTCATTTTTGAAGAAGTCTCATTCAAAGCTTTAGAGCAAAGGTGCTAAGAGACGGGAATGTAAATAGAAAACAAACAATCTATCCATGGAGAATGCAATTTAGACCCCAAAAAAAAAATTCAGTGCCACACAATCATGTTGTGTTCTTGCATAGCTTGTAGCTTAAGATAGACATTAGTTTCCCACACAAATGAGAAGGCAATTGTTTGGACTTCATACAATTGAATTCTACCCTCATGTTTGCATATATTTTCTTTGCATCGTTATTTAGTAAAATTATAACAATGTTTTTTTGTCAATTGGGAGTCATTATAACAACCAGATGTGATAACTTCCTGCACTGTATTGCAGATAGATGTTTACGGTTACCGGTGCATAACGTTTGTGTTGGAGTGGATGGGCATACATTCTTTGAGTATTTTCATAATTCTAACTTCCAACCTAGCTGTTATTGCGATTCAGGGATTCTACTGGACAGATCCTGAGAATAATATTGTAAGTGTTGATGGATAGCTACTTTTTAAACCTACACCATTTGTTTCTTCTGACACTTTTCTTTTATGAACAGGTTCACTGGATCATAGCACTTTTTGTGCACAAGTGAATTGTTTCTTTGGTGTTCAAGGATGGATAAAAATTCTTTGGGCAATTGTCCTTAATTCGAAAGCATTCATGGTGCTTCATGATTTTCATCACATCATCTCATTTTTGCTAGAGATCTGAATATTGGAGTCCAATTTCTTCCTATCATCCATTTCTACAGCCAAACTTATGGCAGATCTCTTGCTCAAACAACCAAGATTATTCTTTGACAATGCATGCCCTAGAAGCTCGTACATCCATTCGACCATGGAAGAATCTGTATCTGAGCGCTTACAGTTGTAGGAAATTTTGTAGCATCTAATTCTATCATCTGTAATTGTATTACACGTAGAATTCTGACAGTGTTTGTAAGCTTCAGTAGCTAAAGTCTTCCTGTTCAAAGGGGTACAGTCACAGGCTTACAGCCTCCCTTGTCACTATGTTGTGCTAGTAAATTTCATTTTGTTTTATTTTAGAACTCTCATGTTGAAATGAATAGCTCCAGACTTGCACGTTGTTCTTTGTTGTATGTTCTAAGCATTATTTACTAGTGATGCTGATCGTCAAAATTTTGTTCATTAAACCTATCTGTCAGTGTTAGTTCATCAACCAGGAGGATGTTTTGGAAATCTTGACTAACATGTTTTGTATTGGATGAAAGGTCTGAAAGAGGCTGTCTTAGGGGTCCCTGTTTTTGTGGCTATGAAGAGTGTGTCAAATTATGATTTAAAATACAACTACATCACTAAATTTCGTTGTCAACTTTTGTCCACCGGAATCTATAACAATGTTTAACTTTTATCAAAACATGATTTAGTATTCAAATTTGGACCTGCAGAACAATAACCCCAATGACACATTGTGTGTTTATACTGATAGCTATGGCTACATTTGTAGAACAATATTATTCACGTTTTAAGCCTATTACTTGTGTTGAATATCTGACGCTCTTGGCACCAAAGGGTCCTTGACCAGCACCGTATCGGTGCCCTTGCCTACTGGAGACATTCAATCTTTCTGACTGAAGAATTTTACTCTTGAAAGCTGATTCATTCTTTGCTTCTAGCTTAGCTTAACTTCATCAAATTGTTCGAGCAAAGAAACTGTGCAACACAGATACCCAACAAACTATTTGGTTCCTCATATTCATCATGATTTTATTGAAACCTTTAACAATTGCAATGCTACCGCCTTGGCAATAATAAGTATTCAAAAAAGAAAATCAAGAAGCAAAAGACATTAACCATTGATCAACAGATGAACCAGTTGTTCTTAGTTGCAGAAGAATTGTAAACAAATATTTCCAGTTGTATGTCTCCTAACACAACTCTTGTTTAAATCAACCTGAGGTTTTGGCCTTTGTCTACTTAAAAGAATTTTACTCATGAAAGCCGATTCATTCTTTGCTTCTAGCGTTGGCAGTTGCAGTCATCGAGCCTCAAAGGTATTTTAGATTATGTATTATATATGCAATGGACTTCAAAGAAGGAACGCAAATAGAACTTGAAATAAGGATTTTGGCCTTGCCCACTTGTCTGGAGGACGAGGGGGATCAATAGATGCAGTTACTCCTTGAGTACGATCCCTTGGTCTTTCCTGCAGAAATATAAATTAACAAAATCAAACTCATCTTCACATTCAAATTAGCATCCAATGCACCTTAAATATATAATTGGACTGTAGTTTTTGGGATAACCAAATGGAGTTACTGGAGTTGATAACAAGCTTTCACCTACTAAAATGTTGCAGTGATTCACATGGAGATGCTAATCCCTTTTAAAAGAAGCGAAAAATGCATATTTGAGTGTCCAAGTGTGCGCTAGATTTTATATGAACAGGCTTTGTTTTACCTCTACAGCATCCTTGAGAGGCCCCCAGCATTCAATTCTATTGTACTTCTTCAAACTAGAATGAAAATAAACCCGAACCAAAGCATCAAGTAGCTCTGGATGCTCTCCGAAAAGTGGTGAGTCTCCATGTAGCACAGCTTTCAGTACCTGCAGGGAACATATCATTGATTCAGTCACCAGAATGTCCTTTGGCATCTACTGAATGTATAAAAAGAACTGCAAGGGAAATAGTGAGTCTCGATATAGTGAGTTCATATCCTTTAGTCATAAATATAATTTCCTTTGTAATACAGAGGTCATTGCAATCATAGAAGAAATACTTACCAAAGGCATTTCTTTGGAAAATATGTGATATCTGAACTCTGCTGCCAGGTCTAGCAAGAGGTTGGGACCGCTCACATAGCAATGGATATGCAGACACATTTCACCATTCACCCTTTTCCACTCTGCAACAACATCATCCTTGCTGTACCATCCTTTTAACTGCATTGGAAGTTCTTATATCTTAGCACAATACGCATCATAACGAGTTTTGAAAACCATGGGGGATAACAAATATAAAGCAGACCTGTTCAAGGTTGATGACATTGGAGATGGTCAAGGTCAAGTTAGCTGTGAAGTCACAATGAGATAGGATGTAAGTTCTTGGGATGATTCCGACATAGTTGTTCATCTCTTCTCCAATAAACTCAACCTTTAGCTTTGAAGCGTCAAATCTTGCTGGACCCAAAAGCCTAGCAGCCTGCCAATTATAAGAACATGTAAGCATCCATTTAATGAACTCCAGTCTTTATTTTATCAAACTGAAGGGAAAGAACATGGGGCATTTGAGCTACTTCAACTAGCAAGCAATCACTGTGTGGCAACTAAAAACACTGATATGCTTAACAACATAGATAATTATTCAAGGGTATGCAGACAGTCATCTATTTTTCAATAGTTTTTGTGCAATCAAGGATAATCATTACCATTGTGCATCTTAGAATTACTCCCAAGATTACATATATGGCCACCATGATTGTTTTTAAACAATTCAACTAAACTGCCTTATGTAGGGTTAAAACTGAGATTCCAAATTTGATGGATCCTCAAGAAGGCCTGAGCATTCTAAATTTGATGGATCCTCAAGAAGGCATGAGCATACCTACCCTTAGATTTCTTTACCCTAAAGAAACAAATGCCTTTCAAATTTCCAATTTAAAAATATGTCACTTTGTCACAAACTTGAGGAATTACAATCCAGCAATTTACCACAGAAGAAAATCACATCATATTTCTCAAGTAATGAAGACCAAGGTACAAACTTTAACTTCTCAAGGGAATGCAGTTCATAGATAATGCTTCATATAACTTAAATTTGGCAATGCAATTATAGAGAATAATCAGAAATTGCATCATGAAGAGAGAGACAGATACCTCAGAAACAAAGGTACTGTAAGATTCTCTATTGTGGCTGATGGCAGAAAGCAAAAGAGAATTGGGTCTTTTTGATGAAGCAAGAAGAAGACTGGTCTTGTTGTTGTTGTTGTTGCTGAAGCTCCTCAATGGTGATGGTGGAAATGAGTGATAAGCACAATGACAGGCCATGGAAGATGCATAACCCTGTTTTGCTCTCTCTTCATTTTTCACAGAAAGCAACCATCTTTTCTCTCTTTGGTTTGAGTAAGACAGAAGTCAGAGAGAGAAAGAGAGGGTGGGAGTAGAATATGTGGAGGAATGTAGTTCATAGCTCTAGTCATGTGGACTGTGAGACTCTACTTCACAATACCCAAAACTCCAAAATCTGTCAAGAGTCCCTTGCACCACACATTTCAATATTTCATTGGCTCATTTTAGAAAAGTGAGAAATAGTTCCGAGGATTGGTCATGAAGTCCAAGTTTGCAACACGTCAGCATCCGCTTGGAATTTCGATAACTTGTAGATAATGTAATGTGATTACGTGGAGCAAGCACTTTAGATGGGTCATGGACTCATGGGTACCACAATTTTGTACAAAGCCTTATTTACATGGCCCAAAAAAGAAAAGGATTGCATGGGTCACTTGGATAAACTCAAGATGGACGGTGGAGTTGTGACATGGCCCAAAATAAAAATAAAAAGTTCATTACACAGGAGGGTAAATAATGGTCATTCTAGTTTGAGACTAGCACGAGTTTTTTGTGATTTGATAACACTCCAAGACCATTCTGGCTCGAGGCTAGCACGAGTTTCTTGTGATTTGATAACACTCTAAAATGTTTTCTGAATATGTTACATATGATTGTAATCAACTCCGAATCAAATAAAAAAATTAGAAGAGGAAAGAAAAATTTCAAGGACTTGTAACTCTAACGATTAAGAATATATTTATAAGCCTTTATTAGATAACCGCAAAAAAAAAATCTCCCGACCTAGCTCTGCTAGGGCTTTGAGCTTTGTCACATCTGGTGGTGGCGGCTCTCACACCTTCTCCATTTTCATGGACAAAATTGCAGGCCTAGTCCTGCCGTCTTTCTTTTGTGTCGCTTTTGCTGGTTGAGTCTCAGAGCTCCCAGAGATGAAGTTTGATGGGGAAACGGTTCTTTTGGATTGGATGGGATCGTTGGATCGCGGTGGTGGTCCGCGATGCAGTGATGGAGGGGCCTCGCTTCTGAGAGGCTAGAAAGTTGGAATCAGGGTTCTGCGTTTTGTTGGTTTGCATCCGGCTTGGGCTATGCGAAGTCGTGGCTTTGATGGTGTTGCTGGGCCGTCAGAAGTGGTCGTTGGCGTCGATCGGTCATCTCAGGATTTCATGGAGTCAGTCGCTTTCCGGTGGAGCAAGATAGATGGTATGGATGGTGGGGGCCACGGTGGAGGCTCCTCTCTGACGGTTGTGGTGTTAGCGGTGAAGATGAGGGCGTGTAACGCTACGGCGGTTGGTTGGAGGGTTTGCCAATTCATGTGGAACCCTTGCTTGGTTGGGCTAGGGTTTCTCTTGGATTCTATTGATCTGGGGTGGGCTTGGCTACTTTTGGCCCACTAGAAATTTAGCTTTATGTTTGTTACTTTAGTTTTGGTCATTATTCTTTTATTCTATAAAAGGAATATGACTAGTTCTATTTACTTTTGAGAGAATAGGTCGCAAATATCTAATTTGCTCTGTTGATCTTTTAATTCTCTTCGGAGCGTTAGGTTTTTGTTAAAATAAATGTGCATAATCTTAAAAGGTGGGTGTACTGAGGGTATATTGGTTTCTTATTCTGTATTGAGAATAGGTTCTTAGGGTACTCTGTAATATGGCTCTTTCTGACGGCCCCTAGGGGTGTGTCGTGTTGGTATTGCTTGCTGAAATACAGTATTGGGATGAACTCATTTTACCAAAAAAAGAAGAAGAAGAATATATTTATGTGCATTCAAGACTTGTTGGAATAGCTCTTCACTATAATAGTCACACCATAAGCACCACGCTCTTCAAAAGGACAAAAAAAAAAAATCAACAAGCGGTACGAGTGATTTCAGTTGAAACTTGAAAGTGTGATGTACAATTGTGTAGTTATAAATGACTTGGACGCAATAATGAGGAGCATAACTTACTCCCTAATGGGAATCTCCAAGAAGAGGTTGCCCTTATTTGCTCGACGCCTAAAAAGTATGCTCTCATTGAATGGTATATGCCTGGGCTTGAACTAGGACCCTGTGTATAGAAGAAGCTAAGCACCCCCTAGTGTCAATTGCACATATCTTCGTTTTTAAACCGAGGACAAACAGTCTCCTTATAAGCGAACATCGAAACCTATTTCATCTAATTTTTCTTTTCGCAGCTCCGCCACATTGATATTTTGGTAATAACAATATAGCATATATGTGCTCCGGACCGGCGAGGTTGCTTTGTGATAGTTGAACTTGAACATGGTCCGTTATTTGGGTGTCGGCCGGTTGAGATTGGAACAGTGCATGCATATATTTGTTTAGTGTGGAAAATGAAGATGTGTGACGAGCACGGTGTAGTAATCAGCCAGTGGAGGTGGGGCGACGACCCACGTTCCAATTGATTAATAGAAGATGAGGAATGTCGACGTGTGCATAGCGTCGGTGCTTATGTTACTGTCACAAATGGTAATGAAATGAATGATAGAGATGGGCAATTGGGCATTTATAATGTATGGTTGGTCATTCTATTACAAATGGCATCCCTAGCCTTTGCCGATTTCTTCATCAATACAATACAATACAATAGTAGGGCACATCTTGAGAGCGATCGTGTTTCTAATTATTTTATTTTGGTTAATGACAGAAATATGTTTCAAAATATGCCATTTTTCATATTTGCAAGATACAATACAAGATCTAATAGATTATAGATAATATATTAACGATAATTCTTTAATATTCCATATCTGTTATCCGTCGTGTTCGTTTGTGCTTTACCACTTTTGACTAGAAAATAATTTGGTAATAACTCATTTATTTAAAATACAATTCTTGATTGGAAGAGATCAACCACACTCATTATTTTGAATTTTTTTTTTTAGGTAAAAAGTCAAAAACACAAGTGAATGGATATCCATCAAACTTCCTGCGACATCCAATTGAAGCTATCATGGGTCGTTTGACTCATTTTGCAAGACTTCAATTACCACCAACCCAATAACTCTAAAATTTATTCCTTGATCAGTAAATTTACATAACTTTTTAGTTACAGTATTTTCAGATTTTGATATGTAAAAAGAAGAAGAAATATACATATATTGCCTTCAAGATATGGCATGTTGTGTCAGGTGGATTTGGAACTATATATGATATCAAAATTCTCTCTTCATTTTTTTTTCCGTAACGCTCTCCAAAAAAATGGAAAAGAAATCTTGTAGATCACCGTCATTTCTATGAGATCTCATTGAAGTCTAATAAGCTGTTTTTTTGACTTAGCTGACTCTAGTTAATTGGTTTACAACCTAACCTGAGCTGGTATTCCCGATCCCATAAATAGGTTATAGAACTAGAACTAGATCTCCATCCCTGTCCTCTCTTCTCTCTCAGATATTTAACTTAGCAAGGCCAGAGCCAATAATAGAAAATGACATAGTAGTCGGTGGCAGTGGAGAGCTATTAAGAACTTAAAAGACCCACAGACCCAGTTCCGAGTTCTGTTAGTACTTGGAGGCAAATAGAATGCAGTGAGCAAAAAGACCCTACAGTACGTTCTCTCAGTCTCAGATATCTCTTGTCATTATTTTTCATTACATTCTTGTTCTCTTGCATGTTTAAAGATCTTTGCTTTTTGATGGATTGCATTCAAAGAACTTCCCAAGTTTCAAGCTTTTTACATGTAACCCACTATGTATTTCTTTCAGTTTGCCAAGCATTGCATGGTTCTAATATTGACCCACCAATTTAGTTTTCAAGCTGCTTTGATGGGTTTCTAGTTATGAGTAATGGGTTATTACTAGTTGAGGAAAAGAAGATCTTTTTGAGGAAATCCAAAAGAAAAAGTTGTTCTCTTATGCTGAAATTTGTAGCTTCTTTGTTAATTGATGGATCTGGTTTATTTGGAACGAAGTTGAGCTTGTATTGTTATGCTGTCATATGATCTTCTTTGTTATTAGTGATAATATGCTATAGTCTGCAATAAAACTGCGCACACATTATTACCACAATTGCACATCAAAATTAGCAAGAATTTCCATTTGTTTTGAGTACTAATTCATGATCTATTTGGTTCCTCCATTCAAAACCAGTTCTTTTTTCTGTTTGATAACAGAAAGAATATGGATAGCTGAGTTTCTCTTGTTATGGCCTTTCTCAGGTGTGCATAATTTGGGCTATCGATCTTCGCCTCCTAAAGATGGCTATGGGGAAGTATTCCCGAGTTGACGGAAAGAAGTCACTGAATTGTTGCTCAACAACCAGTCTAGTTGTATTTGTTGCATTTTGTTTAGTTGGGGTTTGGATGTTAATGTCATCAGTTGTTCCGATTCAGAGTCAAAACTTATCAACTGAGGAGAATCTGACCGATAAAAGTTCTAAGCAATATGAAGACAGTTCTGGTCGATTATCAGAAACTATAACAAGAGAGGATGACAGTGGCAGTGATTCACAGAGTGAAACCAATATTGAAAATACTCAAAATGTTTCACAGGACGAGTCTGTGAGTACAAGTGACGAAAAACAGGAAGAAGTGGTTTCAAAGGAGGTTTCTGAGGAGAAAGTTGAGTCTGAAAGTGAGAATGGTGACGAGGGAAATCAGCAAGAGAAGTTTGTGAAGGAAAGCTCTGATGAGAAAACTGAGAGCGAAGAGGAACCAAAGACAGAGAACGAAAATGATGGGGATGTGAAAGTAAATGATCAGGAAGTTAGTTCCGGAGATGGTCAGTCAAACTCAGAAGCTGGATCAACAGAGGAAGCAAGTGGTAAAACGAGTGAAAATGAACAGACAGAATTACAGGGTGAAAAGAAATCGGAGGGAGATGAATCTGCTGATGAAAAGAAGCAGGAAGAAGAAGTTCCTAGTCAGACTGATGAGGAGAAGGTTGAGAACAATCAAGACAATAATTCAGAAGAAGGTGATACCAGTAATAACATGGACAGTGAGAAGGAAACAGAAAAGTCTTCAATATCTAAAACTGAGAGTGAGTATAGCTGGAAACTCTGTAATGTCACTGCAGGGCCTGACTACATCCCTTGTCTTGACAATTGGAAAACTATTAGAAAGCTTCCAAGTACAATGCACTATGAACATCGAGAGAGGCACTGCCCTGAGGAAGCTTCCACCTGTCTCGTTTCTCTACCTGAAGGATATAGACGGCCAATTCAGTGGCCAACAAGCAGGGAAAAGGTATATCAGCTGTCAAACAATAAAACTTACCTATTTTCACACTTGAAATTAAAATGTGTTCTTGGTGCATGATGCAGATATGGTACCACAACGTTCCTCACACCAAGCTTGCAGTGGTTAAGGGGCACCAAAATTGGGTTAAAGTTACCGGTGAATACCTTACTTTCCCTGGTGGTGGCACTCAGTTTAAGAATGGTGCTCTTCACTATATTGATTTTATTCAAAATGTGAGTCCTATTAACTATATTTTTCCACATTCTATATATGCATTGATTTGCATGAGTTTTTTGCTCTGTCAGTCTTGAGAAATCTACTGTCTGATTTTCTATTGTTCTTTGTTCCATTACCTAAAGATCTGGATTTTATGAAATGTAGAGTGCCATCTGATTTAATCTCTTAATAGACGCAAAAATGCCCCAAGTATTCTTTGTTTAATCTTATGCTTTATTTTTCTTCTGATGCTGTTTTTCATTTTATTTTATTTTATACTTTTCAAACAAGAGATTCAGTTTGAATGCTTGATCATCTAACTGTCTGGAGTTTCAATCTCAAAAGCATAATTTGTTGGTGTAAGTTATGTCCTCCGTTGCCTAGTTTGTTGCTTAATGTGAAAGTTTGTACTGGTCATGCAGTCTCTTCCTGATATTGCATGGGGTAAAAGAAGCCGTGTGATATTGGATGTTGGGTGTGGGGTAGCCAGCTTCGGAGGATTTCTATTTGACAGAGATGTTCTTGCCATGTCATTTGCTCCCAAGGATGAGCACGAAGCCCAAGTTCAATTTGCGCTAGAGCGGGGTATCCCTGCCATATCAGCTGTTATGGGTACCACAAGGCTACCGTACCCAAGTTCTGTGTTTGATCTTATCCACTGTGCACGCTGTAGAGTCCCTTGGCATGTTGAAGGTAATAAACGCATGTATACATACATACATACGTACGTACGTATATGTATGTATGTGTGTATATATATATATATATATATTCTTTTTTTCTTCGACTAGGTCGAGTCTTAGAGATATAATTATGTTACATTTCAGGTGGTAAACTGCTCTTGGAGCTTAATCGTGTCTTGCGACCTGGTGGTTATTTTGTTTGGTCCGCAACTCCGGTTTACCAAAAGCTTCCTGAAGATGTTGGCATCTGGAAAGGTTGACTACTTTTTTTTTTCTTCCTTTCCTCTGAAGAAATTTGGATGTTATTTTGCTTCTATCTAACATGCTCTCTCTTTCTTACATGGTAATTAACTATTGGCAGCGATGTCTGAACTAACTAAGTCAATTTGCTGGGATCTGGTGGTGATTAAAAAAGACAAGCTCAATCAAGTCGCTGCTGCTATATATAGGAAACCATCTACCAATGAGTGCTACAATGAAAGAGCACAAAATGAGCCTCCTCTTTGTAGTGAATCTGATGATCCAAATGCTGCCTGGTAATTTACCTGTCAATAGAAAGCATCTTCCATTCCCATCTCTTATGAGTTTTACATAAATTCTGTACATTGCTATTTTACTTGGAACAGAAAAAAATGGAAATCATTAGTTTTTTCAAGTTTTTCTTCGGTCAAATTTGTCCTACCATATACCGCAAAAGTAATGACTTCAAAACTGCTTCACATTGTTGAAATGCCTTTCTGCAATGAAGATGCTCCTAGCATTCTTCATCAGTTAAATTTCAAACACTTTTAAAGGTTCTTTTATTTCTGCATTATCAGGAAAGTACCATTAGAGGCATGCATACACAAAGTACCTGAGGATGCATCAGATCGTGGGTCTCAATGGCCACCGCAGTGGCCATCAAGGTTGGAAAAACCACCATACTGGTTGAAGTCTCAGCTTGATGTTAATGGAAAATCTGCGCCAGAAGATTTTATTTCTGACTATAAGCATTGGAAGAATGTTGTGTCCAAGACATATTTGACTGGGATGGGAATCGATTGGTCATCTGTAAGGAATGTCCTGGACATGAGAGCTGTATACGGAGGGTAAGCAATTATTATTCTTAGTTACTTTTCTCCCCATGAAAGCATCACTACCCCGGCTTTGATACCCTTCTGAGCCAATAGTGGGACAATCGGAAATTAGGGTAATGGGTCAAGCCAATGCGGTCAATGTTTGACAGGACTTCATTTTATAGTGTCCCTTTTTATTCTTCTATTTTCCTTTTTCTTCTTTCTGTTGTTTTGCATACAATTGATTGGATTCATTTCTCTCTTTCCCAAATACGAATAGCTAGTGCTGATTAAAAAGAAAAAAGTTGAAATCAGGTACTGCTAAAATGTTTATATTTCTAACTTTTTAGTTGCTGAAGCGGAAATATTTATGGATATCCCGCTGATGCAAAATTACAAATAGTTTGAAAGTTTCACATCAGTAGGATTGGCATGTCATGTCCCCCTTTTAGCTACTTCCTTTTATTCTTATTTGTATTGTACTGAGGCTTTTGTTTTCCAGGGTAGTAAGAATGGCAAAACGTTTCACTTAATCTTTGTCTTTTATTTTTTATTTTTTACTTTTTAGGTTTGCTGCAGCACTGAAAGACTTAAAAGTATGGGTAATGAATGTAGTTCCGCCTATTGATTCTCGTGACACACTTGCAATAATCTTTGAGCGTGGATTAATCGGAATGTACCATGATTGGTGTGAATCATTCAGTACATATCCTAGGACTTATGATGTTGTCCATGCAGATCATCTGTTCTCTGTCCTTAAGAAAAGGTATTTTCTAAGATATTGCCCTTCAGTTTGCTATAAATGTGTATTGTAATCCCGATTCTTCAACCAAGTCATGCATGACTCTGATTCAATGTGCTTATCCTACTCTGGTAACAGATGCAACCTAGTGGCGGTGATTGCGGAAGTGGACAGGATACTAAGGCCAGAAGGGAAGCTAATCGTATGGGATGATGCTGAAACCTTGAACGAGATCGAGAGCATGGTCAAATCTCTACAGTGGGATATCCGATTTACTTACTCAAAAGACAACAAGGGTTTGCTCTGCATTCAGAAAACGTTTTGGCGTCCTACTGAGCAAGAGACAATTCTATCAGCCATTGCTTAAAGGCTTCAATCTGTGTCTTTGACTGCCAAAGGCTTTGGTCAATGCCGGCATCAGCCTATTGAGTATTCTTTTGTTTACTGAAGCATAATTTTTCAAAAATCAAATATCTATAAGTTAAATCCAGTTGGAAATGTATGATATAGAATTATAGATAGCTGCTCTTCTAGAAGCCCCTGTGTTCTCTCTTTTCCCTTGTTGAAGCAGAGGGCTTACAACTTTTGTATTTCAACATTCTTAAGTGTATCCTCCTCAAAAAAAACATTCTTGAATCTCAAACGTATTATTGTAAACTAGTCACAACTGGTATGCTACTATTCACACTAATGTGCTTGCTATTATGTGGTAGTGATTCAAGTTACGATGTGCTTATGACATTTTCTGTTCAGTATCACCGATTGTAGACAATAATCATACATTTATCATCTGATTCATATGAAAATAGGCACATAAATGTATACAAGTTTTGAGGAAATGTATGCAAATCTTCCTCTGCCTATCAAAGTTGAATTAGGTCAATTCTAATTAACCTACTCCTCAGATGTTATAGGTGATATTTTGGGTACAAATCAGAGTAGATGAAAAAAATTGTTGAAGATGTCACAGATTCTAGAACACTTTAAAGCTTTTGCCAGACAAGATAGGTGATCATGTAAGACATGGTGCAGTACTTTGAGTGAGAATGGAGCCTACCACTTAGAGATAGAGTGCGGTTTCCATCTCCTTCCAACTCTTATTGTCCCAAATGAACCTGCATAAATTATAAGATTATCTTCCATCCGACATTCTTCCAACTTTCACAATTATATAATTCTCAAGCACACATGTTCATTAAATTCCTTTTATAGAGGGATCTGCTTCTCTGCAATTGCAGCTTGACCCTATTTAAGAATAGTCCCAATCATCAATTTTCCATGTAATTGGTAGATTGATAGTTAGCCACCTCCTATGTAGTCTCTTTTCTTATCTTCTGACAGTGCAGTCTGGTGATTTGAATTTTTCATTTTCTCAATCACATGTTACAGACAACTGGTACCAGTGCAACAGAGGAATATTTGTTTTTGATTGAATGTTAATAAGAATAATCTTTAAAAGGTCATTTATGAAATGAACACTTTTGATCAATAATCTACATCACTGCGTAATAAGGAAAGAGGTAGAAGAAGAATGTGGCTAACATTCTTTTGATTTGAGACTTTTGTAACAAAGCTTAGAAAGGTCTGGTTCTATAGCTAACATTCTTTTGACTCGAGGATGATGTATTTAATATTTTAATTACCTAAAAAAAGTATGATGTATTTAATTTTTATATGTTCTGTTTTCTTTTTCTTTTTCTGGAACAAAATTCTAATATGTTCTGACCTGACAGAATTTCACTTTTCAACTGATGAGGGGATGAGGAGCATAGATAATTGGGAAATTGTGGTGTTCTAAGCATAACCCCTTCATAAAATATATTAAATATCTCAGTGACACCACTGATGGGCATTACCTTTTTGTTGTAAAAATAATTTCTATGTTGGCAAAATAGCCTACAAAAGTGCCAAGATGCTTCTTTTGAACTCTTTAAAAATTTACTCATAAAGTTTTTATTAGCGAAGCTTGTTTCTTTGGCTGTGAGTAATCTGAGGAAATGAAAGAGACCTCTCCTCATGTTTGCATGATTGAAATTGAAAAACAATTCTGCCATAGTTTTTGGGTTGGTGTTTTCAACCATAGGCTTAAAGGGCTTCAATGATTTCTTCTTTTTATTTAACAAGTTTGATGCTGGCTTTACTGTCATTGCATGCTTGGCAACAAAGAAAATAATGCAATACCCATCGCACATGTCACATAAATTCAGCAAATTAAGTTAGTTGGTGAAATCTTCTTGTGGTTAGGTCACTTGGAGTACGAGTGGCACAACTAATTTATCACTTTGAACAACTCTGACAACAAGGATTTGTTACCATACACAGAAACAATTTAATTCTTATACCCAACTCAAAAAGGAGTTCGAATTAAGAACAATAAAATCCACTAAATTCATTCTTTTTTACTTAAGCAGATTCTACACAATGAGAGCAACAACATGAGCTGCTTAGCCTTACCGGTTTTAGAATTATCAAATACCTCACTGTCTGCCATTGCCGCATCTTTTCTCAAACAATCAAGTTGGCAGTCTCCTTACATTACTCAACTTGTCTGCTGCCTTCTTAGTAAATTGAGAGCACAAAAGTATATATCACTTCTTTCGATCAATTCCAAAGTGTATTACTATTCAACAATGTTAGGTTCTTGGAGGAACAAGTGCTTGCTCTTCACTCTTGTTGCTCTCATTCTTCTCTCATCATCATCATCATCATCAGAAGCATCAAGAGCAGTGCCTAAGGACCGCTGGGAACAGATGCTGCCCAAGAAGCTACCTACTCCTTCTTCAGCTCCCTCCAAAGGCACAAATTCTGCAACGAAGTCTTCTTCCAAGGCGTTCGAAGCTCGTAGGAACCTCCCTTCATCAGATGGAAAGGTCTAGAAACAGTTTTATATATGAAGAGTTTTAGTTTCGATTCTATCTCTAACTGCAAAAAACATGCAATCCGCGGCACTGTGCCGATCAAACGGAAGCATGCAGAGATTTGAAATCAGTTTATGCACAGAACCATACCCTTGTAGATTTCTTTTGAGTGGTACAGCCTCTTGTAAAGATAGGAAAGTATACTCATTATTGGACCGGCTGAATTAGCTAGCTATCATAATTTTGGGGCAGTTGCGGTGTATGGAGCTTCTTTTTATTTCGAAATAGGCATTGCTCATGGCCATATATCACTTACAATTATATTCTTTGTACTTTTCCATGTAGCAACATCTTTGTGTAATCTGTATCTAGTTTCCTCCAAAATAAGTCTGGTGATGCCTTGATCAAGACAGATCTATTATTGAACTACAACTTAATGTGTTTAAGGTCTGTATGGGATTTCACTTCTATTTCTTGGCAGGAGGGTCTACGTGGATTTTTCTGCCGAGGAAAGCTAAAGTTTCGGACTAAATACATTTTTTTGTTCCTGTCTCAAGCCAGTTTGAATAACAAACATGTCCTGGTGTTATGAGCTTGTGTTTTTTTATATCACAATACCCACGCACTTCTTTTTGGCCTACATACACCAGAACCGTTTTTTTTTTTGGTATATCCATCTTACAATTTCAGTTACCTGGATATTGTCAACTTGAATGAATCGAGCAGTCTTCCAATAATGACCAATGACAGGGTTTTACAAGGCTATTAACTTGGGAAAAAGTGAACACAACAAACTGAAATTAATTCCATATTGACTCCAGTAATGCTTTTTTTCTCAACAAGAGGGATACCATTTACTTGCCAATACACAAGACTCCAATGTAGGCTGATCGATATCTGTCAGACTCTGAACTGAGTTAACAAAACCAACACCGTACCTTTTTCTATCTTACACTCAAAAGAAGCCAGGTGAATCTAGTGCATGTCTGCATGACAATGAGAACTGCCCTGCATTGGATTCAACCATCACCATAGCCCCATTCCCATAGCCCCATTCCAAAGTAAAAAATAATGCACCGCCATATATGCATTAAAAGTGAGAAAAAAGAAAAACAGATGAATTAAATTTTCTGGGGATATAGGGGGGCTCGACTGAAAAAATTCTCTAGTTGGCAAACCAATTCTGTGGTCCAAATCTAGAGACTTACGATTAATGCAAGTACTCAATATTACACGATAAGATTGGAACTTTTACAGAATTTCCTGTAATTAAACGTGCATGTAAATATGTAATTAGCCAATGGCCAGCTAATTCAATTAGGTGTATTATATAACTATTTGGAAACAAGAACAGAACTCACTTGAATGGCTACCAGAAAATAACTTGGAGCAGTTATGGAAAACAATAAGATGCATAGCTTGTTTTAAAAAGCTTGTAAAGTGGACAATATACAAACATAAAAGAATCCATAGACCAAATCTCCACACAAGAAAAGAAAAGAAAATACTATTGGTCTTTCCAGCTTTACACTTGCTCTTTCCATGAGCTGGATACAATCTTCGAATGTCAATCTTTCTGCAAAGCAAATGAAAAAGACAAACAAAACATGTTATCGAAGGAAAATGATGATGTATTTACAATGGCAGGTGAAACTAACTTAAAGGAATTTAGTATGTAGTCAGCAGGCAAAATATAAGCTTCGAGCACTTTCTAGTCTCTACTCTCCTAAAAGGAAAAAAAATAAAAATTGAGCACCTTCTACTAGAATAGCTTATATGATGAAAGCTTAGTTAAGTAGTGCAAAAATAAGATAAAGTTATGTATCTTTGGCGATCCACACCTCCATCTCGTATGGACTCTATAAGTTTCACAGGAACAGAGTTCAATCTCAGTGTTTCTAGTTGAGTGTGGTACTCAAGACCATGTGGCAATGTCTTTAATTCCTTGCAGCTATCCCAGGATAAGAACTGGGCACCACCCCACTGCAACTGTTGAAGCATTGTAAAGCCTCTTCTGAAACACAACTCACTTCCAGCACAGACATTAATAATGCTAAGCCTTCTGAGACAGGTTAGTGCTTCAACCAGAGGTAGTAAATCTTCTTCAAGTCTAGACCAATGCATGCAGATACAGAAGAAGTGAGGTAAAATAGTGTAGTGAATAAAACCGAGGTGGTACCCTTTCCTGCTTGACAGTCAAATACAGCTTTTGAAGAGCAGAAAGAGCTGAAAACATTGCATTGACTGCAAGAGATTCCCCTTCATCAGGTGCTATTATATAAAAGATGCAAAGAAGCGTCATGTTTTGGAGTGATCGAGACATGGAGGTCTGTCTTTTCACTTCCTTTTAAATTTGTAATGCCAAGGGTAGTTAGTAGGGTCATCTTCCCAACATGTTTCATCACATATCCTCCTAGTTGAAATACTAACCAAGCACTGCAGATTTGGCATCACCTCTTATCCTACAGTATAATTTAGATTAGTTGCCAAAACAAAAACAACTAAAGGTATGGCCATGTTGGAGATACTGAAAAGATAAAATAAAACTTATGGCCTCGAGGAAAAGTAATAAACTCTGATTATTCACCCCTAAAAGTATAAACAACAGATAAAAAAATCTGAAATGAAATAATAAGCACTTATACAAGTTCAGCTAGAAAAGTTCATGGACTTGAAACTTACATCTTGAAACGTTCTGCCTTTTGATAATAATCCACAGCTCCTTGTATGGACTCCTTAAGTTGCTCTGGAACAGTCTCAAATAAGTACCCTTCTAGTTTAGTAAGATACTCAAAACCTTGTGGCAATGTCGTTAGTCCCATGCATCTTTGAAGTTCTAAGAACTGGAGATTTGACATCACCCCTTTTTCTATTGTTATCTTTTCCAATAATGGAAAATTTTGCAAGCTTAGCCGTGTAAGCTTTAAAAAGCCTCTAGTGAAGCTTAACTCTTTCCCAACATAGGCATTAACAAGGGTAACACTCTCCAGACAGGCCAGTCCTTCAATGTGAGGTAGCAAATCTTCTTTGAGTCTGGACCAATGTAGATGCAAGGATGTGAGGCTGTGGAGTGAATAAAACCAAACAGGTATCTTTTCCAGTTTGCCTGCCAAACAAATATGCCCCAGGTGGCGAGGAGGTGAAGATAATGTGTCAACTCGAAGATATTCCTCTTGATTTGTTACCCATATGTCTAGGCTGCGAAGAATCTTCATCTCTTCAAGTGCAACACATAGGTCTCTTGCATCTCTTTCTATCACATTTGCAATGCCAAGGGTTAAAAGTTGGGTCATGCCTCTTAGAAGTGTAATGAAGTTCCCTTCTGATTCAATACATGAAAGATTTTGCAACTTTTTCAACTTACTAATATCTGATGGTGCTTTAACCCCAATACGGTTTTTGAGAAGCATAAAATCCCTCAAGGAACGGTAACCCAGTAGATGGCGCAAGTTGATCAACTTGGAAATTCCTCTTGGAAGTACCTCTACATTTGTGAATCTGAAGTCCAATGTTTGAAGGTTTCGAAGCTTTCCTATGGCTTCTGGAAGTTCCTTAACTAGAGTTCCTCTCAAATTGAGATATTTCAAGTTGAATAAGTACATTAGTTCATCTGGAATTTTAACAATTGGGGCATTCTCCAAGTCTAGAACCCTCAAAAGTTTCAATTCAGAAGCCAATTTTTTTGAGAAAGACACTGAAAGTGCATCAGTGACAAACACAAGGAAAGAACGAAGTTGTGACAGACCTTTGCAACATTCAATTTCTCCTTCAACTGTTTGAATTGACAGACGGCGTGCTCCAGTTTCTTCCATTCTTTCGCTCCCATCATATACAGCACAGAATTTTTCTTTTTCTCCTATTGACAGAGCAAGCTCACGTATAAGATCATGCATCTTACATGCTGGAGTCCAACTAGTGTACCTTTCTTGTAGCATACTACGAGAAACAAGTTCCATAAGATAGCCCGCTGCAACTTCTTCTAGTGTGAGCCCTTTGACTTGTTCGACAAATCCTTCAGCAATCCACAATCTTATGACTTTTTTATTGATGATCAAATAGTCTTCCGGGAAAAGTGAACAATAGAGGAAACAATGCTTCAATCGGTATGGCAAATCATTAAAACTAAGCAGCAAAATACTTTTAACAGGTTTTAGCAATGAATTGTTACTCAAATGCCAATTTAAGCTGTTGTAGACTTCTCTCCATTGATCCAACGACTTCTTAGAAGACATAACACCACCTAAAGCGACAATAGCCAGAGGAAGACCTTCACACTTTTCTACTAGTTCCCAAGCTAACGGCTCAAGCTCCGGTGGACAAATTTTGTTATGACAAGTGGAGAATGCTTTCTTGCTGAAAAGCTCCCATGCATAATTCTTTTTCAAGGGTTGGACACTGTGAAAATGGCTTTCAACCCCAAAAGAATATGATGCTATGTGTTCTTTTCGAGTTGTGAGCATGATTCGACTTCCACATTGTGCATCTGGAAATGCAAACTTAATTTCTTCCCACAGGTTGACATCCCACACGTCATCCAATACAATTAGGTACCTTTTAGACTCCAAGAAGTTTACCAGCATCTCTAGCAACTCTCTATAGCTCATGACATTCAAATTTTCAGGGTTCTCATCCTTCATTGTTCTGTAGAATTCCTTGATCAAGCTTCTAAGTAAGTCTTCAATCACATAACTTTGGGAGACAGTAACCCATGCATAACAGTCGAAATGTTTCTTGACAACTTCATTGGTGAAGGTCTTGGCAACTAGAGTTGTCTTTCCTGATCCTCCCATGCCAACCACGGAGACAACAATTTGGTGCTGTTCTTCATTCATCAACCATCCCAATAACATTTGCTTTTTGTCTTCAATTCCAACAAGTTCTTCCTCCTTGATGAAAAGAGAAGAATCCGCTTGGTTTTGCACCCATTTGCGCATATCAAGAGAAGTGTTTGTCCCTTCTATAACAGCGAAACCATATCTTTGATTTCTCTCTGGAATGGCCTTAATCATTGTAGTGATTTTCTGTAACTTGTTTGCAATTTGACGTCTATACCAGATATTCTTTGGAATGTTAATGGTTTTGTAGAGCCACCTCGAAAATCGACCTCCAATTTTCTGCTCATACATATGATACATGAATTCATCAATAACGTCTTCAACATCATAGGCCAAATCTCTTACGCTTGCTACCCACGTCTCCTCTCCTTGTGTGCGTGCTCCCTTGCCCTCAGCATCATACAAGAAGGATTTCATGCTAATCAGCTCCCGCTTAATCTCATCAACTTGATCTCCAACCCCGGCAATGAAGGATGCTTCGTTCTCAAGAATGCCAACAATTTGGCGAATAACCAACAGATCTGTTGCAGCTGAGGCCATATAGCTTCTATTCTATCAAATCTTGACTTATTGATTAGTATGCACACTGTAAACAGGAGAGATGCTTCAAAGTTAGTATAAAATTCCAAAACTAGACAGTATTGGTAAAAGGATTGATAACATTGATTACATACCCTTTAGTCCGTGATGAGTATTGAAGGCTGCAGGAAGTATGAAAATAATGGTAATTGTTGTGTTGTGCCGCTTCAATTCAATTCCATTTCAGCCAACCAAATGCCCTCTGCAAGGTAACTCCGATCTAAAGTCCAAGAACATTGGAATATTGAAACGAAGACCAAGACTACCATTTCGTGCTGCCTAATCAAATGGACTGCTGCAGTTTGAAAGGAAACGGTTAGTTGGAAAATGAAATCAACTATTCTCAATAACCAGAAGGAATCGTGCTAGAGTCGTCGAATTTGTTGGTCGTCTCTCGAAAATAAGAAAAACACATTGAAATCTATCCCATGGCTTTGCACTCTTTGTCAAACTCTCACCTGCCACCATTTCGTAAAGATTTTCGAAAAAAACATTTAACCAAACCTCCTCAAAACAGTTTTTTTATTTATTTTTTATTTATTTATAATTTTTAAATAGGATAAACTTAGTAAATACTTGTTACTTATTAAACTTTGCTCCTTTAAACAATTCGATCAGTACCTTACCTTCTAAATTAAACAGATTACTCCCTGTTCCTTCAATTGCTCACCCAATATACCAACAAGAATGGAGAGCAACATACCAAATCTTCGATAAAAGAATACTCAAAACAAGCGGTGCCAGACTGCCAGCTGCCTTGGTTGTGCTGCGCTGTGAATTATCTCAGTGAAATGAAAAGGTATGAAACCTTGAACCGTAGAGCTGCTATGGTGATACTGGTACCGGCGGTCTGCAAACTGCAAAGTCGTACCTTCAAAGTTAGATGGCAAATTGCTATCACCCTTTTTCTTATTTCATTCAAAAGCGAAGACTTGTTCAGTTCATTGCGTTGGAATGCTTGGCTTCAAATAGGGTATTTAAATAATTAGTAATTATTAAATAATGAAAACAGAACTTGGCAATTCAATTGAAAATATTGGAATGATGAAACGAAGACCAACCACTCTGCCTAGCCTAACCAAATGGACCGCGTTACTATTATATTTTTTCTTATGGATTTTTGATTAAGGGAAATGTCTCTAATGCATGTCTTAGAAGTAGACAATTGAGACTCTTTTTTTCTGAACGGGGCTAGTACGGCTGTTCTCAAGTCTTGATTAATGAAACTGCAGAATATAAGGGGGGGGACATAAAACTTGAATTCCATATTACAATTAGCATCAAGAGAACATTATGAAATAATACCAGCAGTCTTCATTACGTCCATGTCTTCTAACAAGCACTAATTAGTAAAGTGCATGATAGGGTACTCCATTTGCTTTACCATAACACAGCTTTCCCATTATGTTGCTGCATGGAAAAAATCCGGCGACACTCTTTTTCATTCTGCCACTAGGAGATTGTGTCCATTTGACCAAACAAACATGTCGCCGCCTCACTAAGCCAGACAAGACACACTAAGTGTGCAGTCTGGAGCAGAGCGCACGTCGCCCTACCAAAAGATAGCAGGTGTTGTAGTATATATGAATCATGTTGTATATGTGAGTCATAGTATAAATGTCTATATCATGTATACAATAGGTATTTGAGTGTATAAATGTAGGTATAGAGACTTGTGTGACAAGCTTTATGCCAAAAGGCAACAAGCATGGCAATTATCATCATCACAGCCACCATATGGAGCTGCAGCTGTAAATGTAGTTGTTATCAAATTGAGTTACTCTTTGAGCTTTCACACTTCAAATGTATTCCTATAAATACCTCTTTGTATGAGATGAATAAACACACTTGAATCCTCCATTCTCTCCGAAATATTACTCTCTCTCTTTCTGTCAATTTATGCTTGTCCTCAAACACGTTATCAGCACGAAATTGCTCTAGAATTAGAATCGAAATTGACAAGAGTAGAGATAGTTCATAATCCGATCGAAGTCATTTTTTCAAACCTACAAAAAACCTCCAAACCCTAGCACATATCAAAGCCCTTGATTCAAGAAGCTCAGAACCGGCCTTAGAACCTCCAGAACCGGCCACCGGAAAAATTGAACCGCTGCCGAAAGCTGCCGAGACCTACCGACAACACCTGCCTAGACCTGCCGAAAGCATCTGCCTAGCCCCTGCCGAGCAGCTGCCGAGACACCTGCCGACAGCTTACCTAGCAGCTACCGAGCTGCTGCAGACAAATTTGCAGGGCAAGTTTTCAACGACTTTTCTGGCCACTTTCGGGACACTTTTCCAGCCACTTTTCGGGACACTTTTCGGACACTTTTCGACAACTTTCAGGTGACTTTTCCATTGTCTTTTCAAGCGATTTTCTCGACTTTTTCCAGCTACTTTTTGGTCACCTCCGACAACTTTTTCCTGTTAAAATTTCCGGCAACATTATTTCTAGGTATTATTTACTAAAAGTTCCCGTTTTTTTAGTTTTTACTCCATTTTTCCTCTCTTTCTTTTTCTCGGGAACTTACAATTAAAAGCGGAATTACAGAAATTCACGCTAAACGAACTAAGAGCGTTCGTAATCATGAACTGTCACGCCCCGGATTTTGAATAATAAATTCAAATCCGAAACATGAAATAAACAACTTAATCAAATAAGCGTTCTGAATTTTTTTCTCAGAGATAAACACACCTCTCCTCACTCACTAATACATAAGCCAAATCCTCAAGAGTTTAATATTACAACACACTCTCTCCAAAATTAAATGTAAGCTCAATGAGCATAACAACCTCACAATAAAGCTGTAACTCCAATCCCACTACTCTAAGCAGCCTGATCACCTTCTCGATTCGCCTGACCTGTAGGATTACCCGCTACACAATTTGAATAGTGTACCGGGATTGCAACAACACCAAACCCGGTAAGCTTTACAGCTCGTATGAGTAAACAAGAAAGAACTGTTGATTTTAATCATGTTTCTTTTAACTCAAGTAAACAACCAACAATCTCAACATCTGCAAGGAAACATCAAACAAACACGGAAAATCCACAACGAATACATTTCCACAATCCTCTAACCACAACAGCATTACATCTCGGTTATTATTTAACCGGCGTTCTTCGGACTCTCCCTGTCCTCAGAGCATTACATCTCGGTTATTATTTAACCGGCGTTCTTCGGACTCTCCCTGTCCTCAGAGCATTACATCTCGGTTATTATTTAACCGGCGTTCTTCGGACTCTCCCTGTCCTCAGAGCATTACATCTCGGTTATTATTTAACCGGCGTTCTTCGGACTCTCCCTGTCCTCAGAGCATTACATCTCGGTTATTATTTAACCGGCGTTCTCGGACTTTCCCCTGTCCTCAGAGCACTACATCTCGGTTATTATTTAACCGGCGTTCTTCGGACTCTCCCTGTCCTCAGAGCTCTACATCTCGGTTATTATTTAACCGGCGTTCTTCGGACTCTCT
>BDJD01001780.1:39677-51767 GCA_002564525.1 Rosa multiflora | reverse complement strand
CAGGAGTGACCACTAATACCAACTATAGTTCACACAAGAAAATCGGGAAATTCATTTTGTATAATTAAATCATTTTACTTACCTATGGACCGTAGTTGATCAAGTCCATATGATTTAAAACAAATATTTATTCCATAAATATTTTCACACAATTACGACAAAATAAAGTAATTAAAAGTACTCGGTTCGTAATATGAACCACGTGAGGTTTACTCACCTCTAATCCCGCTGCATCTTCAATTTCACAATACAAACCAAAACCGCTCACCAAGGAAGACCGTCAATCACCTAATCAAACATGATCTTAACTTAGCCAACAACTCATAAACAAAATTAAACGACGATCCAATGGTTAGATCGAAATTATATGATGATCCAACGGTCGGATCCTCACGGATCGCCCTTAGGATCATCCTCCAAAATTATCACGAAGATCCAACGGTCGGATCTTCCTGAATCTTCCTTATAAACATCTCCACAAAGTTTCATGAAAATCCGACGGTCGGATTCTCACGAATAGCACTCCGAATCACCATTTAGCAATTATACGAAGATCCAACGGTCGGATCTTCGCCCATGACCACACATGGTCACTGGGACAGTCATAAGATCAACATTTTGATGTCCATCGGACGGTCCGATCTTCACAGATCATAAATCGAACAATCGAAATTAATCAAAACCGTAAAATTCATAACTAAATCATACGATCTCCAAAAATTACGTATAATATATCAAAATGATCGTATTGAAATGTAGAATCTAAAAACGTAAAGAAATCACATTTTTGACCCCCGGAGGTGGCCGGAAAGGGCCGCCGGAGTTGGGGGCCGAGCCGCTGCCGACCACCGCCAATGGTGTCGGTGCCAGGCTTCTCCGCTTCGTCTCATCAAGCCCAACCACTTTCATAACTAGCAAAAAGTCTGAAAATGAACCGAAGTGGTCGAAACGTTACCTAGAAGCCACGGTTTGGCCGGAAAATTTCCAGAATCCGGCAGAGGCTCCGATCAACGTAAAAACGTCAACAACTCGCTTCGATTCCTTCATGAAACTTGTTCAGAACTTCAAGTTGAACTCATTGGTTCAAGAATCAATCAAAAATATGCACTAAAGCGCGCGATATCACGATCGAAAGGTTTTGGTTTTCGATCGAAAACCGGTCGAGCTCCGACGAACGTGAAACCGGTCACTCCTGGTGCGATCCTTCTGGTATGATGATCATCAGGTTGAGGCGAGTTCAGGAAGCTAAGGATCGGAAGTTTTGGTGGCCGGAGCTAGGAGAAAACCGGCGTTGACTAAAATCGAACTCAAATCGGTTTAAGCTTGCCGCCGCCGTGCAAGGCCACCACAGACAGGTGCGCAAGGACCATACGAAGCCAATGGAAGAATTTTGGTGAGGATTGGTGGCCGGAGGAGGAAGATATGGCTTGGAGAAGTTTGGTGGCGATTTCCGGCCTCGGGAGGAAACCTGCAGCAGGTTTCCATTTTTGGAAATTTCTGATTTTTATTTTTGGAAGCTTCCGAAAATGGAAGCTATATACTAAATTGGAAACGTTTTCAAAAAATCATAACTAATTCATACGAACTCCGATTTTTACGTTCCGCATATGCACGTGATCGTATCGACAAGCTCTACAACTTTCATGAAAGAAGTTTTCCCAAATTACGTACGTATAAAAAGTCGATTTTCGCGTGCCCCTAAATAACGTACGTTTTCGAAATAACATCGTTCGAACTAATTTCACAACCCCTCAAAGCTTCGTACTTTCTCCCATGACCACGAAATCATTACTAAAAATCCCCGAAATTTAATTTGGATTTTTCGGGGTATTACATGAACTAAGAGTGTTCATAATATTCGGACTAAGAGTGTCCGCAAACATCATTGTTTTGGTCTAAATATTATTGGAAATTGATTTCTTGGTAGCATAGCTAGGAAATCTTATCATTTTAGCTTTCGTGGAAGTTTAAACTCCGAAACTAAAATATCTTCTCTTCTTATCTTCAGGATGTCGAATGAACCTAGACTCGACTTTCAAATGCTTGACTCAACGGGTTCGGAATATCATAGTTGGGTAACTGACTTTGAGAACCACCTCACTTCAAGAGGACTATTACCCATAATCCAAGCACCTAATCAGGGCCTTTTGTTCCAACGAACACCCATAAAGCATGCATAAGACCTATGCATAGTGCTAGAAGAGCGTTTTGGTAATATCCAAGATACCCTCCTCCCTGACTTGAAGGTTTAGTGGAACAATATACGCTTCTCTGACTTCAAGTCTGTTGCTGAATACAACTCAGAAGCTCTTCGCCTCAAAGCCATGTTGAGGTTCTGTGCAAAGCCTCTCACAAAAGAAGAACTAATTGAGAAGACTCTCTCCACCATCCCCGTCTCAGCAATTGTGATATCAAAGCAATATCGCATTGAAGTCAATGCTCGACGAATTACGAGGTTTAATGATCTCATCAATCTTTTGTCGGTAGCTAAAAAGCACGACAACATCCTAGTAAAGAATTATCATTCAAGGCCCATTGGAACCAAGAGCATTCGTGAGGCAAATTATAATGCACCCAAAAGAGGGCGCAAGGAGCAGTACCCTAATAACAGGGGACAAGAAAGATGAATGGGTCCATATAACCGCCCCAATAAAGAGAGAAACCGCAACTTTAGAGCGAACACACATGGTGGCAACTCCACAATTGGTGGCAACTCTACACGTGGGAGAGGTGGATACGATAGCAACATGGGCCGAGGATATGATAACAATATGGGCTGTGGAAGTCGCACCATGAGACGTGGTAGTAGCAGTAACCCTCTTAGGGAATATCCACAATGTGGACAACCTGCACCTCAAGTGAAAGGAGGCAACCATAATGACGTTTATCATCGGTGCGGATCAATCGAGCATTAGTTCAAGCAGTGCCATGCAAGTACTCAACTAGCTGAAAGCTACAATGAGTATAGGCAATTTAGGGAGCAAGAAACCAACCTTGCCGAAAATGAAGATGGTGAAGATGTCAATCTCACCATAGAGGACTTCAAAGCTAAACAAGTGCACGAGGATGCCGCAGACTTTGATTAGAATAGTCCTTTCTATTTTCCAAGAATGGCAAATGTGCCTTAATCAATAAATAACAATTGTATTAACTCTTTCTCAGTGGCATATCAAATGAAGTATGATGTCTAGGAAAGTAATTGAGATCAGGGTACTTAAGTGAGCCTCGCTCCACCAACATCTCTCTACTTTCCTGGTCATATTTCATTAGAGTTACCAAACGGATTGAGTGACTACGATTTGTCTCATTTTGATTTTATTTTTGGAATAGACTTTGGAAAACTTTGATGTAATCATTGGTTATTTTCCTTATTAATAAAGTATCGCATTATCATTCAATGTCATGGACATGTGTTAATATTCTGAACTTTATTATTCTTTTTCAGTATGTTTTCCGGAGAAATGGAATGCCTTCTTGATAGTGGCACCACACATACTATATTGCGACATAGGCAATTATTTTTATGGATGATGCCTAGTCGATCTTCAATAACTACGATGGCAGGATCATCACAATTGATTCATGGCCGAGGACCAGCTCAATTTTTGTTGCCGAATGGCACAAATATTAATATCACCGAAGCTCTATATGCTCCTAGGGCTGGAAGAACCCTATTGAGTTTTAAGGATATAAGAGCCAATGATCTTCATGTGGAAACACATTGTGAGAATGGACAAGAGATCCTTTGCATCACCTCTAATAACTACGGAAATACACGAGTATTAGAGAAACTCATGTGTCGCTCTAGTGGATTATATGCAACCACTATCAGAGTAATTGAATCCAACCATGTCATGAATGAAAATTTATGGGATTCTGACACATACAGACTTTGGCACGACCGTTTGAGTCATCCAGGTCGTGATATGATGCTCCGTATATTAAAAACTTCACACAGACATCCATTCTTCAAAACGAAAAGAAGTACGAACCAAAGATTGGTTCAAAGAACTACTTCATATCATTCATTTTGCCAAGCTTGCTCTTTAGCAAAGGTAGGATCAAGACCATCCTATGCAAAGGACACTAAAGAAAATATACCATTCTTGCAAAGAATACAAGGTGATATTTGTGGACCTGTCCAACCAACTTGCGGACCATTTAGATATTTTATGGTGTTGGTTGATGGATCGACACGTTGGTCACATGTCATGCTATTATCCACAAGAAATGCTGCATTTGCTAAACTCCTAGCATAAATCATTAAATTAAGGGCTCACCACCCTGATCATCCTATTAAGTCAATTCGTCTTGACAATGCTGGAGAGTTTACATAAAAAACTTTTGATGATTATTGCATGTCCATTGGGATCGAGGTTGAACACCCTGTACCTCATGTACACACCCAAAATGGTCTCACAGAAGCTTCCATTAAAAGACTTCAAATGGTTGCTCGAGCATTGGTTATGCGCACCAATCTCCCTATTTCTGCTTGGGGCTATGCAATATTGCTTGCAGCTGTGCTTATTCTTCTGAGGCCCACTGCCACCCAACCATTTTCTGCATCCCAGATGGTAACTGGGTATGAGCCCGATGTCTCACACTTACGCATATTTGGGGGTGCAGTCTATGTGCCAATTGCACCGCCACAGCGCACCAAAATGGTTCCTCAAAGACGATTAGGTCTTTATATTGGATATGACTTTCCCACCATTATCCACTACATAGAACCCTTGACCGGTGATCTATTTACCGCTAGATTTGCGGATTGTCACTTTGATGAGACAGTCTTCCCGTCGTTAGGGGGAGACATGAACACTAATGTTCAACAGAAAAGACAGGAATTGTCGTGGTTTGTCCCCACTCTGTCTCATCTTGATCCCCGAACAGCACAGTCTGAAATAGAAGTGCAGAGAATTCTCGATCTTTAGAACGTAGCAGAATCAATGCCTGATGTGTTTTCTGATATCGCTAAAGTGACAAGATCACACATACCTGCTGCAAATGTGCCTGCAAGGATTGATGTCCCTAACACTCGAGGACATGATGCCATCTCAAGAATACATAAGAATGGCGCCAACGTCCCCTATATGGGTGACGTAGTGGCTAGGCCCATGGCTCCTACCAGGAAGCGCGGGAGGCCCATAGGTTCGATGGATTCTCACCCAAGAAAGAAAGCGAGTTTGGCACAAAATAATCCATTAATCATCGATACAAATAATCCATCTCATGAGAATATTCCGGATTATGGTTATGTCCAAGAGACATCATTGGAGGACGCTCCAATAACAGAACCAATCCCAGAGAATAGAGAAATCTCCATGAATTACACTAGTATACATGTGATGATGGATAGAAATTCTATGACTATTGATGATGCATTTGCATATCATATTGCAAAAGGAATTATAGAATACGATGATATCGAACCTCGCTCCATTGAGGAATGTCAACGAAGAGTAGATTGGTCTAAATGGAAAGATGCGATCCAGACTGAATTGGATTCACTAACAAAGAGACAGGTATTTGGGTTTATAACACTCACACCACCAAATATAAACCCTGTTGGCCATAAATGGGTCTTTGTTAGAAAGCTTAATGAGAAAAATGAGGTTGTTAGATACAAATCCCGCCTTGTGGTGCAAGGTTTCTCACAACGTCCTGGAATCGACTACGAGGAGACATATTCTCCCGTAACGGACGTTATAACGTTCCGCTACCTTGTCAGTTTGGTAGTTTCTGAAAAACTTGACATGCAGCTTATGGATGTGGTTACAGCATATCTCTATGGGGATCTAGATTCAGAGATATATATGAAGGTTCCAAATGGACTTCAATTACCCAAATCAAATGGCTCTAAACCACGCAGCGCGTTTTCAATAAGATTGAGACGCTCACTATATGGATTGAAACAATCCGGACAGATGTGGTTTAACCGTCTAAGTGACTACTTGATTGGGAAAGGATATGTTGACAATGAAATATGCCCATGCGTGTTCATTAAAAGGACAAGTTCCAGATTTGCAATTATAGCAGTTTATGTCGATGACATGAACCTAATTGGAACTCTAGATGAGTTAAAGGAAACTGCTAAATACTTGAAATCCGAATTTGAGATGAAAGATCTTGGGAAAACACGGTTTTGTCTCGGAATTGAACTCGAGCACCGTAGTGATGGGATTATGATCCATCAGTCAGCATATACTCAAAAATTACTAAGACGCTTTAATGAAGATAAAGCAAAGCCTGTGAGTACTCCTATGATCAGCCGTAGTCTTGAGCCCAGAAAAGATCCGTTTTGTCCAAAGGATGAGGACGAAAGCTTATTAGAGGCTGAAGTGCCATATCTAAGTGCAATAGGTGCATTATTGTACTTAGCTTAATGCACAAGACCGAATATCTCATTCGTAGTGAACTTGTTAGCTCGACATAGTTCCTCGCCAACACGCCGCCATTGGATTGGTATAAAGACAATCTTTCGATACTTAAAAGGTACGATTGATATGGGTTTGTTTTATCCCTACAGGGAGAAAAGAAAAGACGGAAGCATGGGAACAGACCCCACAAGGTAAAAAGCCACCTTCCGTAATATAGACGCCGACGACACTATCCATGGTGGCCGATGTTCTCCTCCTCCCCTCCATCAAAATGATAATGATGTTTTGATGGGTTTTGCTGATGCAGGGTATCTCTCTGACCCTCACAAAGGTCTCTCCCAAATAGGTTATGTCTTTACCATGGGAAGCACCACGATATCTTGGAGATCCACAAAACAGACCCTTGTTGCTACTTCCTCAAATCATGCAGAGATTATTGCTCTACATGAAGCTGTGCGTGAGTGCGTATGGCTAAGGTCTGTAAATAGACACATTCGAGGAACTTGTGGTTTGAAGTCTACCACAAATGAACCTACATGCATTTATGAAGATATTGCAGCTTGTATTGAGCAAATGAAATTAGGTTTCATCAAGGGCAACAATACCAAACATATATCGCCAAAATTCTTCTACAACCAGCAACAACAAACACTTCTAAAAATTGAAGTAAATCAAATCCGATAAGAAGATGTAGCGGACTTATTTACTAAGTCGTTACCAAAATCCCCTTTCGAGAAACATGTGAAGAGCATCGGATTGAGAAGGTTATCCGAACTCCCACGATCTCCAGGGGGAGTTTAAATCAGGGGGAGTAACCAGAAACATACTCCACACTTAACGCGTGTTGTGCTCTTTTTCTCCTTCGACCAAGGTTGTTTTTTCCCACAGGATTTTATTACTTGGCAAGGTTTTTAACGAGGCAATTTCGAAGTGCACGGCCTAGACAATACTATTGACATGAAATATCCAAGGGGGAGTGTTGTAGTATATATGAATCATGTTGTATATATGAGTCATAGTATAAATGTCTATATCATGTATACAATAGGTACTTGAGTGTATAAATGTAGGTATTGAGACTTGTGTCACTATGCCAAAATCTGCATCAGACTACACTTTTTAGACAACGAAAAAAAAAAATCTGTTGTGTGTTGATTGAAACTGCTTCATACAACAGGTTTAGTGAGATGCGGTTGTATAAGGACGTCCCAAATCAGAATTTTTTTGGTGCAAGATTATTGTACAACAGTTTTAAGCATTTTTTTATTGTCTGAATGAAAAAAAAAATTTCCCTCCCACCTTGCTCAAATTTGGGTCGAAATTTTGACTCACTTTGTACAACAGTATAGTTGTTTATGTTGTATGAGCAAAATATCATACAACACATTTTTTGCTTGTGTTGTGCAACTTTGGAAGAAAACTAGATGTTTCCAAAATGAGAGTCTTGAGTGCCAAAACAGCCAATTTTTGGGTGAAATGCAGGTACATGATTGCAAGATCCTACAACGGAATGGCCTATTTTTGTTGTGTGAATGTGCCTAGGCGAGAGAAATGAGTTTGTGATTCGCACTAGGTGGGAAATTTGCTTGCTGGGTCCATAAGTTGAAATTTCAAGTGTAGACTATCAGACAACCAAAATTATTTATGTGTTATCTGAATTGATTACACAAAATAAAAAACTAGACTTAATGCACATTGTCCCCCACTTGGTCATTTTTAGCACTTAGATAGTCTTCGAGAAAAACAGCAAAAGCAAAACCTATCTTCTTCTTCTCAAAGCAGAACCCGTCTTCTTCTCTTAAAAAATTGAACCCATCTTCTTCTCATAAAGAATTGAACTCATCTTCTTCTCTTAAAGAATTGAACCCAAAATGACTGGGTTGGGATTCATAATAATACTTGACCCTACTGCAATCAAGAAATCCAATTTGTTCTATCAAAGTCGCTGTTCTTCTCTCTCGACTCAAGCCTTCGTCAGCTGATTGCCGCTTTACCACCACCACCGACCACCGCGACGCTGCTACCGTACTGTAACTCACTCAAATCGCTTTCTCCGATATCTGATCTGTTTCTATAATTGATGACCTGAATTGATGTTTTTGTGATTCAGGAGGAGGCACTAAAGAGAGAGATCAGAGATCGGAGATCTGAAAATGGAGGCTGTGCGGGAGCATCTGAGGTGCGTAAGAGAATAGGTTGCTTGACTTGATTTCTTGTTAAGTACAGTAGGGTGAAGTATTGCTATGGATGTAGTTGGGCTCAAGTAGTGCCATATGCTTTCACCGTAAGGCCAGATAGGTGCTTAATCTCCATCAAGACCACCTTGGGCGACGACTTCTAAGGCCAGATTATCCATATCCTCCAACATCCTCATCCTCATCCTTCATATCCTTCACTAATTTTTTCTTTTCGATTTGATTTCTCTACTAACCCTAGAAATGTAAAAATGTGATTTTGCATTGATTTCATCCTTAACTTTTGGGATTATGAGAGGTTCGAAAGAAGGGCCTATGCGGAACATCAGGCTATTGAAGGCCAACTATTTCAAGAAGTTGAGCAATCTGGGTTAAGCCGAAGACTCGCTTAACATTAAGAACTTTTACCTTGATCTTAATAGTCTCAGAGCCAGAGAGGAATCAGTTATAAGGTAATTTGTTTGCTACCCAATTTGGAATTTTGTTGAGTGCTTGTCAATCTAAGTGAACTAGCTACCCTATTTGGAATTTTAGTTTGAATGATTGTTAAGTTTTGGTGTGGTTGATTGCAGAAGCCTTCATCAACGAGATCAACAAAGTCTATGCTGGCTTCCTCTCCGCATTGGACACTAACTCTATCACCAAGTTCGTTCCTTTCCCTCTATTTAATGCTCAGAAGCTTTAATTCACTGTTGGATTGTTTGGGCATCCATTGGTTTGGTCTTTGGGATTGGGACTGGTATTGGGTTTGGGATAGTTACATGAACTATGTTTTCATCGTTATCATTTTTGTGAGATTGGGTCTACATTCTGAACTTTTGGAATTGAAGTATTTATTTGTAGCATCAAAGTAGGGTGTTTTTTTTTATTGGTTAGTTGGGTCAGTGCTTTGGTTTCTCTTTGTTCTGAAGTGTATGGAATAATTAGCTTAACTTAATCTTCTGGGTATTAAAAGTCTTGCACAAGTTATTTCGATCCTTCTAGTTCTTCTCTGAAACGGGTCTTGTAATTCTAGCATATATAGGTAAAGGTTCATAATTTTGTGAGTAGAATGGTTGAATTGTATTGTTATCATCTAGCATATATAGGTAAAGGTTCATAATTTTGTGAGTAGAATGGTTGAATTGTGCTGTTATCAGTTGCGAATTGGGTAGAGCCTTTTGTTTTTGCCACTATGAGCAACAATTTTGTGGTTAATCTGTGTGGTGATTTTTTTTTTTAAATTTAATTTGCTTTTGTATTGTAACGGATCTGCATTATGATTGTACATAAGCATGTAATTCAATAGAGATTGTTGTACGCGGAGACGAAACTTCATGTTATTTTAAGCCCTATGTCCTTGCCTTTGTAATAATTTCTTCAATTCTGTCTTCTATTTCCTTTAATTGTGCTAGTGTGCTGCCATATAAAATTTGGCGTTTTCAGTTTCAAGACTCTCTTTTCATTTGTATGCTTAAGGTTGAGGAGTTTCTTTTTCTCTTTCTTTTTTTTACGCAAATGTGTCCTTACTTGGTACTTCATATCTCTTATCTGCCATAGAAAAAGGATACCTAAATATGAAGTTGTAAAGTTATAGGTTACATGGTTATGTATGTTTGTGATGCATCTGTTGTGTATATATGTGTTCTTGTTTGTTATAAAGACAAGTGTGTAGCTTCCACTACCTTATTGTATATTCATAACCTTTATTTCCTTAGGTTGAAATAGTATGTTCTGTATTTATCAATAGACTTAGTAGTTTTTATTTTAGGAAGAGCTGGCAGGCGGTATGAATCAAGATTTCGTGTTGGTGAAGTGACTTGTTTAGATGCAGCTGATCTGCCTCTTCTTCATTTATCACTGAAATCACCATCTATGACTCTTGAGGTGATTATGTTATGATGCAAAAAGCAATTGAAATTTTCACAGAACACTCATTAGACTTTTACTTTTTAGATGCATCCACTTCTAGATCTTGTTTTCTCATTTAGCATCACTACGTTTTTCTTGTCCTCTAACCCGATGAACTCCTATAATGCAGAGGGCTGGATTATTTCCTACCTTTGATCTTATGTATATGTATTCACATTCCCACCCAAATAGAGGCTTCTACCAGATATTGGTAGCTTTTAGGATTTTACAGGTAAATCTTTGACTCTTAGAGCTACTACAAAAGTAAAAAAAAAATATATTTTTTTTGGGTGAGTTTTTGTTACCTGGATTGGTAATATGATCTTACCTTATTATACTCTTAGTTTGTTTATGTTTTGTTTCATCTATTAGTTTTAAAACAAATACTTTGATGTGATTAGTAAGCATGGTTACGACTTACGTGGCTACTGCTTGCTAAAACACCTCCTGGTCTTGTTATTTTATTTGGGCTACTTCTCTATTCCTTTTGGTTTTGGCTAGGTTCCAATCTAGAAAGAAAGAGAGAAGGGGAAGGGGGAGGGGTCTGGAAGAATATCGACAGGAGGAAGAAATTGACTTTTCTCCATTTTTTTCCAAGGTCAAGTGATTTTCTTTGGTTACTTTCTGCTCTGCTAAAAATAACACGCAATTTAAAACCCTTTTTGTTGTCAAGTTGTAGTAGTGAAAGTAAGGGATCGTTCTACGCCAAGGATAAAGGGTTCACCTTCAATTTATGTAACCTAGAAAACAAAAAAAAACTAGAAACTATAACAAAACAAATTTAAAAACACAATTGGGGGGAAATTATTGATTAATTATGCTGAAAATAAAGTAAGAACAAAAGATGAATCTAAAGTAAAGTTTGTGAATATGATGATGAGCAGTTAGGAGTTCGTTATCCACCTCTAAACACAATCCAAGTTCCAATTTTTCTTCCTATGTTTATTACTAAGTCATGACAGAGAGATTGACCAAGTTACAAAGCTAGAAGCAAGCTAAGTACCTTATATTACTTCCCTATAATGTTCTAACAAGAACAAGCGCCGTTATTAGAACCTTTTGAAAACATGCAACATAGAGATCACAAGAAGCTCCTACATTTAGCAAGTTCTAAAGCATTAAGCACATATGGAAGGATGTCAATCTAAGTGTACAAACTAGTACAACAAGCGTGTCTAGTTGCATTCCTCATCTTTGGTACACACCTAGGCGAGAGGTTTTACTACTTCGGTTAAAATCACAAAACTATTAGGTGAATTGCTATTTAACCTAGCACCAATTACATGCATATCCTATATGTTTGCAACCACATAAAACATACATATAAAAGACTCATCTAATCCAGAACCAAATAACAATCTCATCGACAAAGTAACTAAAACATAGAAGTTTATTATGAAACTTGAACCATAGTTTAGGGCTTCAAACTAGCCCCTAACACAAAAGAATTTAGCTACTCATTGTTATAAGGTAAACACACAGTAACATATTGAAAATAAAAGGGCAAAGTCGCAGAAAAAGAGAGTGAAGAGGCACGGTGGATGTTGCTTGAAGATGGATGGTCACGGTGGTGGCAGATGGCGAATTTGGTGGCTTCTTTTCCTTATGCTTGTATGGAGCTTCGAAAA
>BDJD01001780.1:25031-39526 GCA_002564525.1 Rosa multiflora | reverse complement strand
GCCCAACAACGGTCTTGAAAATGCTTCGCATAAAGACTTGTCAGAAATTCCAGATTTTCCTTATCCTCTGCTCATTTATGCAGCACCGTAACTTCTTCATTACACCACCTTTCTGGATGATTCTTGATTCTATACTTCTCTACAACATATATTATTATATTCTGGTCAGAGAAATTCATGATTATCATCCCTTAAGTCCAGTATAAAAGTCCTTGAAAAAGCTTCCTGAAAAGCTTCTTCATTACACCACCTTTCTGGATGATTCTTGATTCTATACTACTGTACAACATATATTATTCAATTCTGGGCAGAGAAATTCATGATTATCATCCCTTAAGTCCAGTATAAAAGTCCTTGAAAAAGCTTCCTGAAAAGCTGATGGAAACAGTCTTCTCGAGGAATCAACTTTGAGCACAGCCTCCGGCTTCCTCCTTATCATTCTGGACCAACTCTTTGCCTTCAGTTATAGTAGAACATGTGATCTTCAAATCTTGTGAGGCCTTTCTTCATAGTTCTACTCGAAGGTTCTTCAAAACAGCTTCCCAAAACAGATGAAAATAAGGCAGACTCTTGTACTCTGTTTTCTGCTTCTCTGCAACTGTTTTTAACGCCAACTCTCTCCATCTTCTCTTGAGTTCTAGGACCAACTGAATTATCATAATCCATCCTTTGCATCACTACTTCATGTGAAGTGCCTTGATTTCCCCATTGTAGCTCTCTTTTCTCCTTAACTGCTTCTCAAAGTACCTAAGAAAATAACAAAGTTAAATTGATCTTTTTAAGGAATAAACTAAGCAAAAGTATAGAGGTTTGAACTATAAATTCATAGCATTTTATGCTCCTATCACTTTCTCTTCTTCTTTTGGGAGGATTGAAAACTGTGTTGACCTCTCAGTTTTAACTTTGAGTTCAATTAGTTTAGCTTCTGAGTTTCTGTCCTTAGGTACTTTTCAACATAATGTGGAGGTGTTTGAGAAATTAGTTCTTATTTTCTGTCATATTTTCCTCTTGAAACTTATAATTTATCTACAGCTCACTTTGTTCTCCTCTCCCCTTTGTTTTCCCAAATTTCTTCACAAGTAACTATTATTGGTTTGGGTACTGAACGTTTTGAATAACTTTGGTGTTAACTTCTCAGAAGTCTCTCTCTTTCTTTGTTTTGTTATTCACATCTTTCATATGCGTCTATTTTCTTTGTTAGTATGCAACACTAAGTGTTTGCTTTATTGTCATTCAAGTTGATTTTCTTATCGAGTGGAGATTGCAATTTTTGTTATTATGTCTATTTTTGTTTCTTTCTTCTTGAAACATAACTTGAATTATGAAAACTAATTCAAGGTGTATTTATGTTCTGTTAGGTGTTGAGGGAGCTACTTGAGCTCCTTTGTTTTCTGTAACATGTTTAGACAATCATTCTTCTTCTCAAAACCCATCTTTCTTTCGGAATAGGTATTTGACAAGCAACTTGCTCAATGGCTCTATTCCAGAATGGATTAAGAACAGAGATAACCGCTAGTATGTTTTCTATCCTACATCAGATTTGGTTTCGATTTTTGTTTTTATTTTTACTGAATCTTGCAGCAGTATATCATTGTATAATTTATATCAACTTACTGTTTTACCCTCATGAAGACATATATATCAAGATTTGGTCAGTTAAAGTAAATTTCTTTTGCAAGATTTATTCATCTGTAATGAATTGCTGGAATGAGTACCAGATATGTAATTTTGCGGTGTTTAGTAGATCATTCTATTAGAATTATATGTTAGATTAAATTTTTAATGTAGTGGGATGTCTTTAAAAGAGAGCTTTTATACCAAACAACACGTAAGTTTCTACTAAATAGTCTTCAATGATGTAGCCATTTGTTTTCTTTCCACTTTATGCACTTAATAAATAAGTTGATTTTCACATAATCTAGATTAGCCAGAGCATGCCTGGACAAATTTCCATGTACAGAAGGTAACTATATCTCTTAGAAATCATTTCTATGATTTACATATATACGCTTTAGTTTTCCAACTTGTTCACTTATATAACTTTGTAAAAATTTTATAAAGAGAATTCAGTTGATAACTTAAGTTTGCATGTGACCTCAGAATAAATGGCCTAGTACTATATTTTGATTTCATTTATCTACTCCTATATTTTCTCGTACCTGATTTTTTTGTTTATTTGCTGTTACCAAACAGTTTAGTACTCAATGCATATAAACTGTGGTGTGAGAGCAACCACCGTTGGAGACATCAAATTCGAAGATGATACAGATCTTGGAGGTGGAGCAAAATTTGTTGATGACTACATAGCAAATAATGTATCGACACTTGGAATGGAACACTAAGGAATATGCTTTGATGCAATGTTAAACATAGCAACCCATATTGTAGCACACTAATGTTTTTGTCACCTGATGCAATGTTAAACAAATAATTGTCACTGATTCATGATTTTGTGGAACAATGACTAATACGAATTATATCTTAGTGGGTCTAATGTATTTTGAAGTTTAAAATATGGGTTGGAGTACTATTAGTTCATTTGATTGTTTGCATCAAATTTTATTTCCATTTGATCACTACTTTTCATTAGGTAAAATGGATGTTTAAATGATCATATAACAGATCTCTCATATATCAGACAATGGTTTGTTCAGAAAATAAGTTTCCTAATCGACTCTCACACAACAGAAAACACTAGAACTTCGTTGTCTGACAAGCTTAACAAACAACGGATTTAAACAAGTTCTGTTGTCTCAAGGCAGCACCTCAACTGCTGCGCAGCTGCGCCTAACATCTGCCGAGCTATCACACAACAGTTATAACACATACCCATTGTCTGAATTTTCAACAGACAACGACTCGCTCTACAACGGTGGCACTCTAAATCACACAACAGTTTTCTTCTGTCGTCTGATAAGGATATTGGCATAGTGTGTGACAAGCTTTATGCCAAAAGGCAACAAGCATGACAATTATCATCATCACAGCCACCATGTGGAGCTACAGCTATAAATGTAGTTGTTATCAAATTGAGTTACTCTTTAAGCTTTCACACTTCAAATGTATTCCTATAAATACCTCTTTGTATGAGATGAATAAACACACTTGAATCCTCCATTCTCTCCAAAATATTACTCTCTCTCTTTCTGTCAATTTATGCTTGTCCTCAAACAGTAGGGACTTATTTCTTGTATAAAGCCACGTCTAATGAAAAGTATAAAACAATAAATCAAAACAGATAAATAAACTGAAAAATAAACTAGGCCTAGAGGCAAAGCGCAGGCTCATATGCCACCAAGCTTAAGCCTAAAAAGAGAATTTCAGAAGGCGTGAAGCAGCCACCTCGTCCTACCACGGCAGATCCACTGCCCCCACCTTGACATCGTGCAAGTGTAATCTGACCCTCCAACCTTCCATCATCCCTACTACTGTGGCAAGACTCGCCACCCCACCCCAGATTCGAGCAAAGCCACCCAAACCCGATCGAAGCAAACTGATCGAATTGAAAACTAGAAGAACCCAACGAAGCCGCCACCCAGTCATCACCACTAAGAGACCTTTAATCACGCCACCCCAACTCTAAACAACCACCATGTCGTTCGCGCTCTGCCATAGGATAGAGCAACACCGATCCCACCCGCCTGCCCTCGTCGACATCAGAGTCTCTAAACGATCTGCTTTGCGCTGTCATCCCTCCGCAACCTCTTCTCCGACTCGACCGCTCACAACCAGGCACTAGGTCCCTTATGTCCCGTCCGACGGCGACACCGCTAGGGCACACCGCTGGACTGGCACGACTCCTTATTTGTGTTTTCTTTCTTAGCTAGAGTTTTTTTTTTCTCTTTAGTAGCCCTTGTTGTGGAGACCTCGAAGTAATAATTTCAGTGGCCAAGTGTATTATATTTAGATCTCCAAATACCGATGAAATTCCCACGGCATTGCACTCCTTTTGATCTTATATAACTTTGGATGCATTAACCGTGTTTGTGGTCATGAATCTAAGGGCTTCCACTGGGTCCTGCGCCATCAAGGTGGAGTTGTTTAATTCTTTCTGGATGAGCCTGACTTGCACTACTAGATGCTGCATCATCATCATTGTGTTGAAGCCCTCGGTTGGGATTGCTCTCCTTCAATAATGTTTGCCAAATCTCCTCCACATCTTCCTCATATATCACACGTGTTTGAGCCCAAAAGTATTTTTGGCAAGATCCTTTGGTGGGTTCAAGCCAGCGGGCCGATACCTGCGGCCCAAAAATAAAACTACTCGGGTTTGGGTTATAGCTTCGCCCATTCCGTGACTTACAAGGAGACGAGACCTTGTTGGAATCGAGTAGTAGAGATTAAACAGGAAACTTCAATTAAGAATCCTTCTAAGGCAGGGAGCAGTCGAAACCCTAGGGTATAAGTACAGGGTTAAGCGGCGAAATCAAGGACCTCTCTCTAATCAATCAATCCCAGCGATTACCAAGCCTCCCCGGAGCAAACCTTCAACCTCGTTGAAACCCGGTGACCGCCCGCTAGTCCTAGTCTCCTTGCGAGCCGACTGTCAGCATCACCAGATCAACCCGGCGACCGTGCTTCCAGTCCTAGTCTCCTTGCGAGCCGACTGCCAGTACTACCGCCACCGATACAACCAGCGAAGCAAGGGTAACGCCCTCGCAACCCAGCGAAGCTAAAGATACGCTTTAGCAAACTCGTGCTTTCTCAGAACTTCCCAGTGATTGCTCTGCTCAACCTACAACGTTGAGTATCGATTTTGGTGACCAAAGAGATCACATCCAAAGTCCTCATCCGTAAGGAAAAAGTCTTTTTCAGAAAGGCTAGAGAAGAACCTTGTGACGAGGTTGGTGCTCTCCTCGTCCACAGCGCTTGAAGAAGAAGTCAGGTCAAGGGACTACCCCAACGACTGCACCCTGCGGTGCTGGCACGCCTGCACAATCACTCGCTCAAAAGAGACAGTTTGCAAGCCAACTGGTTTTGGAGCCAAACATTTTGGCACGCCCAGTGGGACTACAATAGTGTTTCTTTGTGAACGCAACCATTGGGAAGTCTAGTGATAACCCTTACCAAAAGGGCTACGCTAACTGCTCAAAACATAAGACCTCCAGTTACAGACCGCATTCTCGCACGGACTGTCGTGGTCTTTCTGAAGAACAAGTAACCCAACAATTCTCTCATCAGCCCCCATCTCCCGATATGTCAACTACCCAAGATGAGAATCGCTCGACCGCTACTGAGGGTCAGGGCACCAATGCTAATCAGGCCAGCGAGCCTATTATCCCCGCCACTGTCAACATTATAGTGGAAAGTGGAGAAGAAGAGGCTTTTGTTTCAAAGCCTATTCCGGAAGGAGCGACCGCTGAAGTCAAGTTCGCGATCATCATGGAGAATATCGAAAACCATCGCAAGAAGATGGATGCTGATTTTGCCAGGGAAACCGCAAAGGCGGATAGGCTCCTCCGCGAAATGGATCAGAGCATGACTCGGCATACCGAGAGTACCCGACAGCAGATCGCACAATCAGAAAGTGCTGTGAAGGCACATGCTGCAGGCATTGCTAGCGGGCAGGATCAGCGTCAAAAGGCAATTTTGGATGCTATAGCGGACCACACTAAACAGACAGCGTCGCACTTGGCAGATCTTCGCAAGGATGGGGCTAACCTAGCAACCGAGGTAGCTATGCAGAGAGCAGAGTTAAATCAAGCAAGAAAAGTCTTGAACCAAGCTTTAGGGGATCCTAATGCTATCCTTGGCTCTCTGGGCCAACCATCCGGTTTAGGCAAATACGTGCCGCCAAATCAGCGCGAGAAGACTAATAACAATGCTGTTTCTTCCTCAGCTACTGGTGCTGCTACACCGCTGAAGAATAAAGAACAAGCACTAGTTATCAGTGGCAGCAAGGAAAAGACTGCTTCATCGAGCGGACACGCCACCAAACAGAAGCATCAGGCCTCAAAAGGCCCGGGGACTTCGTCCAACCCCGTTACGTTTGTTCAGTACGACAACGATGGAGCAGAAATGGTGCATCAGGAATTGCCGGGAAATTATTATGGGCTCGACCAGACCGGCACCCCCATCAAGATAACAGCTCTGTCAAAGGACGAAATTAGGCCCACGGTAACTCTTCAGCAACAAGCTACTACTCGCGTCGTGCATGTCGGAGAGGGATCGACAATGGTGAACCAGGCAGTATCTGCGCAAGCTACTCACCAGACTGCGGCGGCACCTCCTCCTCCTCCTCCTGGCCCAGACTATGTAAGGCGTGATGAAGTGGAGGAGATGATCAGATTGGCCAACCCTAGGGCTCAGCCGGATGGGGTCTATGAAGGACCTTTCCCGCCACACATCATGCTCGCACCTTTTCCTCGGGGTTATAAGAATATCATATTTTCTACTTTTTCAGGGGAGGACAATGAAGATGCGGCGACACATCTGGCCAGGTTTAGGGTACAATGTGGCCAATACCAGAATGATGATGTCCTCAAATGCAGGATTTTCGGCACTTCTCTGTCGAGGGCCGCCTTCAGATGGTTTTCTAAGCTTCGACCAGGAACAGTGGCGGATTGGTCGGCAATGGAACTGCTCTTCCGCGAGACTTTTGGGACTATAGAACCTGAAGTAGACCTAGCCTCTCTCACTCAGATGGCCCAGCAGCCTACAGAATCAGCAGTTGCCTATCTTCAGCGCTTTCAAATCCAGAAAGCCAAACTGAATGTCATCCTGCCTGAGAGGGAGTTAGTCAAGCTGGCGGTCAAGGGTTTGGAGCCCCGTCAACGAAAGAAACAGCATGGCAGCATGATTCAGTCGATGGGGGAGCTTATCACAGAACTGGGCAGTTTCGAGCATCTTCTCAGAGAAACAGATGCGAGGAAGAATGCCTTCAGAGGGATGTATGTGCCAGGTAAGCATCGTACCGTAGCAGCCCTGAGCTACCAACCGGCCACTTACGACCCTTATTACCACCATAACGCTGAGGAAGTGGTCCAGGATGATGAGGAGGACGACGATAATGATATAGCGGCCTACGAGTTAACCGGGAAAAAGAATCTGTCCTTGAAACAGCTGAAAATTTCCAAGGAGCCTGTTAAGCTCAAATCGATGGCCTTCACCAAACCGGAGTTTGCGACATATACTTATGATGCCAATAAGGCCCACGAGATCCTTGACGAGATGATCGCTGCGAAGATGGTGAAGACCGATTTTGGACCTTTTCCGCGACCAGAGCAGTTGAAGGGGAAGAAATATTATAAGTTCCATAATCTGTGGAATCACAACACCGCGGACTGCGTAAAGCTCAAAGACCAGATTCAGGTATGGCTTAACAATGGTAGTTTGCAGGTAGAGGCTCCAGTCACAGCGGCGGCACTAGTTGACATAGATCCCTTTCCAGATACTGGGATCAACATGGTCAACGTAGAATGGACCAAACAGCAGCGACGGAAACAGACCCTGGATTTGGGTTCGAACGAGCAGAGTGAGAAGTCCGTCGCGGATGAGACACCTGCCAAGGGTAAAATTGAATCAACCAAACAGGCCTCACCTGTGGTCTTGTGCTCGCGATGTAAAGAAGAATGCGGTATCCAAGTATCGCACGAGGAGGTCGAGCAGACGTTTCACTTTGGTTCTCTGCCACCAATCAAGTGGGCTTCGTCTTCGCGGAACTATCAACCTGCTAGTCCAAGAGAAAGGGAGAAGACGGAGTCACCACCATCTCCCAAAGATTCCAACTTATTCATGAAACTGAAAGCAGTCGCAGGCGGTTCGAAACAAGAGAAGGCCAGGAGTGAGTGCAAGGATAGTCTGACCAAACCCTACATACCACCTGCTTCAGTTAACCCTATCAAGGAGGGCAAATGGTACACCAGGGAAAAGGGTAAGGCGGTGGAGATTAGCTCGTCCAGAAAAAGGAAGCTACAACGCAGGTTTGGGGAAGCCAAGCGCGCTTTAGAGGCTCTAGATCAGGGCCTGATCAAGCCTTCGCAACTGGTCAAATAGCACGAGCAATACCAGAGAGAGATGGAGGTGTTGGCTGCTAAACCGTTGAGGCCTCCCCGTGGCTTTAATAAAGGAACGGATTCCCTACCAGGGGCCCCAAAGCCCAGTGTTTTTTGCAGGATTACTGAGGAGCGCTCACCTCCTCGTGCAAGAATGGAGAACTCGCCAACGCGGCGGCCGCATGTCAAGCGCAGGCTTTTCCGTGAGGAGCCAGCGGGCAAAACTTCGGTCTTTGACAGACTGGGGAGCAAGGCCAGGGCTAGCGACACCCTACAGTGGCGGCCCAAGAAAGTCCAAAGTGTAGTCATCTCTGCCTTAGAGCGCATGAAACCGGAGGACCCTAAGCCGGCTGCCGTGACACAAGAGCTTGAACATTGCGAGGTAAAGGGCCTCATTGAAGGCTCGCTGGTGGATTGTTTGGCTAAGCAATTCCAAATCGATATCCCGGCCGCGGAGCCTAAGCTTAACTTGGAAGACGACATGGAGGAGACAGATGCAACTGACGTTTCTTGCAATATGGTCTATGTGCTCCCCGAGAGATATGCGTTACCAGTTGCTGCCCAGGACTGTGTGGAGATAGAAGCAGAGAGTGTACAGCCGTTGCAGGTCACATCAGCAGCCGCGACACCTTTAGAAAACATCGCGACCGCTGTGGTCCCTCAGGAAGCAGAAGAGACTCCGACTAAGGGGTCACTCATGAGCTTCTCCAAGCCAACACCAGCTATGGTCCAGCACATGCGACCGCTATACATCACGGCAGACATTGGCGGTATCAAAGTTAGTAAAATCATGATTGACACCGGAGCTGCCGTTAATGTCATCACTACCAGGACCATGCACCTGCTTGGGATCAAGCGGGAGAAAATCCAGTCCACGTCTCTCGCACTTAAAAATTTCGCGGGTACTGTAACAAAAACCCTGGGATTATTGTTCTTACGTATTAAGGTTGGGCCAGCAAAGGGAGTTTACGCCTTCTTCGTGACGGATTGCTATGCGGCCTACAGTGCCATCTTGGGCAGGGATTGGATCCACAGGAGTTACTGCGTACCCTCAACATTTCATCAAGAGCTGGTTATGTGGAGTAGGGAAACAGATACGGCGGAGGTGGTCAGGGCAGATCCTCGTCCATTTCCAGTCTCCGCAAACTATGTAGATGCCAGATACTATTTGGAGCCTATCACTCCATTGCAGGTTAGTGGCATCGATGATAAGGGCCGCCCCACAGGGGTGACGGCCTCTGAACTGGCACAGTGGGGACTTACGCTCGCAAAAGAAGGCTTGGAAAGGCCTGGCCACGTTGTGCCCAAACCTTTAACTGATTAATGGATTACAACCTCTCAGCGGAGGGGATAGAGGCCTTCTACTCGATACATGAACGGCTATCGTCATATATGGTGGAAAAAGAGGCCTATGATCGCATCGCGACCTTAGAGGTCGTTAATGAAGAACTTTCTGATTTGGAGCGCGAAGATGAAGTCAGCATTCAACTTGCCCCAGCAGCGCTGGACGATACACCTCCTAAAGTTAGAGACCCTACTGAGAAGGTTAATCTGGGTACAGGTAGCGAGCCTATGGAGGTGTCTATCAGCGCTTACTTAGAGCCTAGCGAGAAACAGAGGCTCACTGAGCTATTATTAGAGTTTAAAGACTGCTTTGAGGAGAAGTATGAAGACATGCCTGGCCTGTCACCAGATTTGGTTTGCCATCAACTGCCAACTCTTCCTGACAAGAGGCCCGTCAAGCAAGAACCTCGACGAATGAATTCGGAGACCCAGGTTCTTGTAAAGGAGGAGGTAGAGAAAATGCATAAGTCGGGCATTATCAGGGTCGCCAAGTATAATCAGTGGCTATCTAATATAGTGCCTGTCCGGAAAAAGAACGGCAAGATGAGAGTCTGCGTGGATTATAGAGACTTGAATCTTGCTACACCTAAGGATGTTTACCCCATGCCGGTAGCAGATATGTTGGTCGATGCTGTGGCAGGACATGAGTTGTTATCCTTCATGGATGGCACTGCAAGATACCACCAGATTCCAGTCGCTGAAGAAGATAGACATAAGACGGCTTTCCGCTGCCCTGGATTAGCGGGAGTTTTTGAATATGTGGTCATGCCGTTTGGCCTAAAGAACGCTGGCGCGACGTATCAGACAGCCATGAACTTGATCTTCCACGACATACTGGGAAAGGTTTTAGAAGTGTACATCGATGACGTGGTGGTCAAGTCTCAGAAGAAAGGGGACCACATCGCAGATCTCAGGAAAGTATTTGAGCGCATGCGACGCCATAGACTCAAGATGAACCCGGCCAAATGTGTGTTTGGGGTCCAGGCAGGAGACTTCCTAGGATTCATAGTTCATCAGAGAGGAATTGAGGTCCCCGAAGACAAGGTGAGCGCAGTCATTAACGCATCTCCCCTGCGAACGAAGAAGGACTTACAGCGTTTGTTGGGTAAGATCAATTTCCTAAGGCGTTTCATCTCTAACTCTGCAGGTAAAATCCAGCCTTTCTCGCCGTTACTGAGGTTACAAGGGCAGAATGAGTTTGTGTGGGAGCCTAAACATCAAGAGGCTTTCGAAAGAATCAAGGCCTACTTGGCAAGCCCGCCAATCCTGGTTCCACCTAGGGCTGGAATCCCATTAAAGCTATACATTTCAGCAGCGGAGGCTTTCATCGGCAGCCTGCTCACTCAGGATGATGCGGAGGGCATCGAGCATGCTATATTTTACCTCAGCCGGACGCTGACAGATTGCGAGACAAGGTACACCCCTATGGAGAAGCTGTGCCTAACTCTGTATTTTTCGGCGTGCAAGGTGCGGCACTACATGTTATCTTTTACCACCTGCATCATCGCTCAAACTGACTTGGTCAAATACATGTTGTCGCGGCCTATTTTGCGAGGCCGCATTGGCAAATGGGTACTAGCTCTCTCAGAGTTTTCGCTCCAATATGTACCCCAGAAAGCTGTCAAGGGGCAGGCCATCGCAGATTTTCTCGCACATCATCCTACGTTAGAAATACCCACTCTGAAGGAATTAGAAATAGCGTCCACCACTGTAACCCGACCAGATTTGGCACGCATCCCAGAATACGCAGTTTGGTACCAAGCCACAATCTACTTGCAGCCCTGGGTACTGTTCTTCGATGGCTCAAAAACCGACACTCTGGCCGGAGCAGAGATCGTTTTGGAAAACCCAGCCGGCGACCGTTTCTCTTATTCCTTCCAACTAGAGTTCCAATGCACAAATAATCAGGCCGAATATGAAGCTCTTACCATTGGACTTGAGGTCTTATTAGAGATGGGCGTAAAGGACGTTCAGATTCTCGGCGATTCTCAGCTCGTTATAAACCAGCTCCAGGAAAAGTATCGATGTGCAAGTTGGTTGCTTGTACCATATCTGAATCGTGCCATCGAGCTTCTAAACCAATTTGACGACGTCGATCTGGAGTATATACCTCGCGAACGCAACTTTACAGCTAATGAACTCGCCCAGCTGGCCACAGGCATCACGTTGAAGTATGGAGTGCGCGAGCGCATTTTGAAAGTTGAGCGTCGCACATTACCTTCATGGCTTGTACGTCCTGATCCACCAGATGATCCCGTGGTCGCGGTACTAGAACCTATCGACGTGGATTGGCGAATCCAGCTGATTGAGTACCTCAAACAAACAGGCCTAACAGCTGATAGGAAGATTCGTTTTCTCTCGCTAAATTACTTCCTTAGAGGTGATGAGTTGCGGCGACGAGGGGAAGATGGTATAGACTTTCGTTGTGTCTACGGCCGCGAAGCAAAACTATTAATGCGCGAAGTACACACAGGGATATGTGGGGCCCATCAAGCGGGGCCTAAGATGCGATGGCTTTTTCGACGACATGGTTACTATTGGCCCAGCATTTTAAAGGATTGTATCGCATTTGCTAAAGGCTGTGAAGATTGTCAAGCGCACGGTCCGGTCCAGCATGTGCCTACTATCCCTATGCAGCCTATTATCAAGCCTTGGCCTGTGCGAGGTTGGGCATTGGACTTGATTAGGATGATCCATCCCCATTCCTCTCTTTAACACAAGTTCATCATCGTCGCTACTAACTACTTCACCAAATGGGTTGAAGCAGAGCCTTTGAAGGAGGCTTCCGGTGCCACCATTTGCCAGTTTATTTTCCGTAACATTCTCTGCAGGTTTGGTATCCCCGAAGTGCTGGTTTCGGACCGGGAGGCAGCGTTCATGGGAGGCCCCGTCAATGAGCTTGTCACTGATTTTGGCATCCAATTCATCCACAGCACTCCGTATTAAGCTCAATCTAATGGTCAGGTCGAGGCTAGCAACAAGACAATCATTACCTTACTGAAGAAGATGCTGGTAGAGAACCCTCGACAATGGCACGATACTTTGTATGAGACACTCTGGGCCTATCGTACTTCTAAACGGAATCCCACCGCGACAACGCCATACGCACTCATGTTTGGTCATGACGCTGTCTTACCGTTAGAAATTAACGTTCATTCCCTACGCGTGCAAGAGCAGCACCATCTGATCGGTGATGATTACGTTCAGGCAATGTGGTAGGAGCACGAAGATTTAAGCGAGCAGCGCTTGGCGACCTTGGACAGTTTGGTGATAGAAAAACAGCGTATCGCCCGCGCCTATGATAAGAGGACGCGTGGTCGTAGTTACAAAGAGGGCGACCTAGTTTGGAAGGCTATTTTACCCCTTGGCGAAAAATTAACCGATCGCGGTAAATGAACGCCGCGATGGGAAGGACCCTTTGTTGTCCACCGGATCTTGGAGCGCGGGGCTTTCCACCTCAGAGACATTGATGGCGATATCCATCGCAACCCCATCAACGGTCGTTTCTTGAAGAAATATTACCCTAGTGTTTGGGAGTTTGAAGATCCCCCTGATCAATCTCCTGCCCAGGCTGGGGGGCAAACATAATCTTCATCGGCTTGCATCAGTTCTCCATTCACTTCCGGCCTTTTCTTTGTGGCCTGTGAATCACGTCTCTGCTTCCCCGATGAACATTGGGGGGCAACTCAATATCTATCAAGCCTTACTTGAGGCTAGAAGTATGTAATAGCCTATACATGAGGCTTTTTGTTATTAAATCCAAAATTTTTGGCGATTTTTCACATCTTAAGTCTATTTGTGTATCCTTGACAAAATGTGTTAAGAATAAGTATAAGAGCCTATACAAGAGGCCCTTCGTTTTTAGGCTAACAATCTTTTGCAAATTTTTGCTCAAAACGAAAGTTCCATTCATAAAGTGGCTTTGCTGCCAGAAGCATACAACAAAACAAACTAATACAGTTACAATTGCAGCGATAAGGCCAAAAGTGGCTTTGGAAACAACATGAAGCTTAAGAGTGGCTGGATCTGGTTGCGGGGAGAAGGATCTGGGCGCCACCACTTGCACTATTCCTCTCTTCACTCAGATCCTCCTCCGATCTAAGTCGTGGTACGCCTGAATTAAGCGCACAAAATTACCCTGCAAAAGACAATTGTTAGTATAGGATAAGCAGGGATCGTTCAGTCCGGGGATTGAGGGTATTTCACAAATTGCACTAATTGAACAAAACTATCAAAAACTAAAGAAAGAAAAGGGAAATAAAGTTGACACAAAAACTAAATGAAAGGGGGTTTAGGTTTTGAAAATGCAAGCAATAATAAAGGAAAGAAAATGTTGCAATTTTTAGGGATTCTAAATCAGATGTATGGACGTTGAGAACTTCGTAATCCACCTCTAGTTATGATCAGAGAAAGACAATTTAACCTATTCTTCAATTACAAAGGCATGTGAATGAAACCAATCAAGAACTTTAGGATCGCCGCTAAAGCCTTATTTTTCCCAAAATTACTTAGAACCGTGAACGCACTGCATCCTAAGCTTGCTTATACGCAATCAAGGTGTAGAACGCTACCCTATCAAATTAACTCATTAAGCACACATAAACACATTAAGCTCTTTGGAAAGATTGATTTTAGAGTACAAAACTAGTGAGGAACGCCATCCTAGCATGTATTCTATTTGTTTGATTTCACCTAACATGTAGGCATTACTACTTTAGTGTTTTAAGACCGTGAACGCACTGCACCTTAAAACTAGCTCCAAATTACATGCTCATATTTTAGGTGATCAATCTAAGACATAAACATATAAAAGATTTTATAAAACAAAACCAAACAAAGCATTCACAAAACCTTGTAATCGAAAAAGAGATTCAAAAGCTAAATATCCATCACATAACTAGGATTTCATACTAGTTCTCAACAAGAAAATTACTCACTCATAGTTTGGAAACCCAAAAACATATACATATTGAATTCGAAAAGTACAAAAGGAATAAACCGTAGAGGGTATCACGATCTCACTTTGATTATTCTTCAAGAAAGCTTGAGGAGTCTTCAAAGCAGGAGTACGACAGGATGATGGAAGATGATTTGATGGAAGAGATGTGTGAGAGAATGAGAGGAGAGGAAATGGTGAGACAAGGAGATGAAATGGAT
>BDJD01001780.1:0-10158 GCA_002564525.1 Rosa multiflora | reverse complement strand
TAATTATGTGTGTAAGAGAGTGGTTTATTTGGGAGGTTGTTGAACATTTGAGTTGCTGGGTTGTATTCGTTTAAGATGTTTTGGTTGTGAAGTTCGATGTTTTTATTTGGAGAATATTTTGGATTGTTGCTAGGAAGCAGGGTGGCTTCAAGCATAGAACTTAAATTATATTGAGGAGTGTTTTCAGCAGGTTTAGGGTTGCCCATTTTTAGGGAAGGTTCTGTCGAATTTTCTCGAAAAGTGGGTCCCGCAGGTCCACCTAGGACTTTAGGAGGGTAATTCCGGGGTGGGTCCTGACAAACCTCCAAACCGTTTTTGCTAATAAAGCCTGATTAAACACCTCTATGTTCCGAAAACCCAACCCACCTTCTTGTCTGTGCTTACAAAGTAGCTCCCACCTACACAAATGCATCCCTCTTTTTCCATCTCGTTTTCCCCACCAATACTTTGCCACCTTAGACTCATAAGCCTTACTCACACCTTTCGGTAATTGAAAAACATATATTGTGTACGAAGGAATAGCTTGAGCTACAACTTTAATGAGGATTGTCTTACCGCCTTAGAGAGGCTTGTTTACCCAACTTTGTAAATGGAAGTCCAGTCTTTCATTGATCCGCTGGAACATTTCTTTTCTATTCCGTCCTGCCACTGTTGGAAGTCTTAGGTACCTTTCATGAAAAGGCACAACTGGAACCCCAAGAATCTCCACAATTTCCTGCTGTACCACACCTTCACTTCCTGGGCCAAAAGCTAATGCCGATTTCTAGTTGATTTTCTGCCCTGATGCAGCCTCATAGAGTAACAAGCATTGCTTAATGTGCACCACCTCCGACACCTCAACTCTACCAAAGACCAAGCTGTCATCAGCAAATAATAAGTGCGACACCGACGACACATTAGGACCAATCCGGTATCCATGTATCCAACCTTCCAATTCGGCTTTCTGCAACAAACCTGATAACCCTTCTTGTAACATCCCGACCCGAATTAATAGAAGAGAAAAAATAAGACAACACCATCTACTAGATCCATACCTGGATCAATATTGACTGTATCCATATCAATATTGATTGTATCCATTAAAATCAGGAAAAGACAAATCGAAACCTTTGATTCACCGGTCATGGTCTCAACATGACCAATGATTGCTTCACCACCCCTGAAGAAACGATCAACACCGGTCATGTCTCTTTTCTGGTGGCCAGACCGTGGCCGCCGATGGCGGCTTCGGAGGAAGGAAAGTGAAGAGAGAGAAGCAAAGGACGTTCGAGAGAGAGATCGAGTCTTCTCTGTCAGGAGTGTTCCTCCCCCGGTTTGAGAGAGATCCAGTCTCTCTATTTTTTTTGTTCTCTCCTTCGTCCCCCCGTTTCTCCATCCTTCCTTATCCTTCTAAATCCACTTTATTTATTTATGTGGTTTACCAATGTCGGCAAACATATAAAGAGCTCATAATTTGCCGCATGTATTTCTTGAACACCATATTTGGATGGACAATCACATAGTAAAATCCTTATTAATAATGGATAACAAGGGCAAGAAAAAATTAAATTATTTTAACCTCAAAATGACTCTCAAGATCCATTGAGATAATGAGAAAATATTCATTACAGTTTCTCATGGTCTCATGATCTTTCTTTTACAAAAAACACTTGTCACTAATAATTTACAAGTATTTTAATATATATACTTTAATTTTTTATTTTTTTATTTTTTTATTTTTAAAATGTCTCGGGTATTACACTTCTGAACATAATAAATAAAGATAAGAAGAGAGGGGGTCGCCTTGCCTCAATCCCCTAGATGGTCTAATTAAACCTGCAACCGCCCCATTCCAGACCACACTAAAAGTCACCATACTCACACACCTCTCATCACTAAAGAAACCCATTGCTCAGCGAAACCCATCCTCAGCATTACTCTCTTCAAAAAAAAGCCACTCCACTCGATCAAATGCCTGACTGATATCTAACTTAAGCTCGATTCTCCATCCCCTTGTCTGGCTCTAATTGAGTTCACCGACTCAAATGCAGCAATGACATTATCATGTATACACCTCTCCGGTAAGGACTCTGAAACTGAGATATCACTTGCGGTAACAACTGCTTCATTCTATTCACCATCGCCTTAGAAACTAGTTTGTACAATACATTGCATAGACTAATCGGTCTAAACTCAGAGACTGACTGCGGGTTCTCACACTCTGGAATTAAGGCTATCAAAGTATGATTGATTTCAGACACAATAGCTTGCTCATTCAACACTTTCAGCACAACCGTACAAACATCTTCCCCCACCACATGCCAATATTTCTGATAAAACAAGGCTGGAGAACCATCAATTCTCGGCGATTTATCAGGAGCCATTTGCTTCAGAGCAACTTCGATGTCCTCCCTAGTAAACGGTTTAAGCAGACCAGCATTCATCTCCTCTGTCACTTTCACTGGGATAGCTTCCAGCACCAAGTCTACATGTTGACACCCCTTCGAAGTAAAAAGAGAAGTAAGGTAGTCTCTGAAAGCCTTCTGAATCTCCAAAACCTCCTCATGCCACACCCCTTCCATATCTGCAACCCCCATAATCTTATTTCTCCGTCCTCGATATTTTGCATAGCCATGGAAAAATCTTGTGTTTCTATCCCCTTGCTGCAACCAATTCACCCTGTACTTCTGCTTCCACATCTCCTCTTCATAAGCTGTCAATCTCTGAAACTCTGAGAGTAAACTCTCTCTTTTTCTTTGCACTTCACACTCTAGATTATCAAATGGGTACCTCTGGAGCTCTTCATTCAACTTCTTAATATTTTTTGAAATATGACCAAAATGGTCCAAATTCCACCGCTTCAGGACGCCAGAAACTCTTTCAAAATTTCCATTAACTTGAGATAAAGCACCCCCACTCTGCCAGTTGGAACAGATCAATTTTCCACACTCCTCTTTTGTCCAGAAGCTTTCAAACTGGAATCTCCTTTTAGATACACCACATCTTCGTGTCTGCGCAAGATTTCCTTCCATATGAACAATTATCGGTAAATGATCAGAAGCTCCCACGTCTTTATGAACCTCAAAAATATGTGGGAATAAATTAGCTGCATCACCGTTTAACAAACAGCGATTTAATCTCTCCACTGTTTCACCATTAGTCCATGTGAACAAAGGCCCAGAATACTATACCTCCTGCAAGCCACAATCATCAATAACTTCTCTGAACTTCCTCATCTGCCCTACAGGTCTCTCTCCTCCACCTTTCTTTTCAGAACTACAAATGACTTCATTAAAATCCCCCCAAACAATCCAAGGCCCATTCACAGCACCAGCAATACGACGTAACAGTACCCATGAAAACACACGAAGGTGAGTTTCACGATTACCGTAAAGGCCTGTAATTGGTAGCGGCCCAGTCACTAGTTGAACTTCAGCATCAATATGTCCAATAGAAGACCCCAACACTCTCACCTTCAACTGTTTCTTCCAACATAATCCTAAACCCCCACCATTTCACCTTACTCTTCCCACTGTTCGACATCCACCAAATCCCAAATTAAAACATATATATGCCTTCTCTCGCTCATTCTTCTTAGTTTCCATCAGGAAAACCAAGTTGGGGATCTTGATTCTGAAGAAAATTCTTCAGAGTATGGCAATCCCCGCACATTCCAACTTGCGCCCATCATTGCTCGTGATGGGCCCTAAAACCGGAGCCCATCACGGTATTATCATTTTTGTTTAAAATACCTGGTTTGGAACTTTTGTATCCAGATCACCTCTTCGAGCACGAACGGCAGCCACACCGACTGCGAAACCTCTTCCCGTCTTCTGGCAGGCCTCTTGTTCTCATTCTTCTGCCTAGTTTCTTTTCCTTCGCCCCATCTTCCCCCTTTTTGGCCGTAACCGATTGAATTGGTGCAGCCTTCTACTCTCTAGAGCCATTATCTACCTTGATCTGTTTCTCTGAACCCGAAACGGTAGCCACAGTCCCCTTTGAAACACTTCTTTTAGTCTTAGACTTGCTCTCAGCTAACTTCCAAATTGGGCTAATAAAAAGGCCCAGCCACTTCTGTTGATTTTTTATCATCAGTAATTGGCTTTTCATCAAGAGGCCCAAAACCAATCTTTGAGATTTCCCCCCGAGAGATCCGCCACATTTAAATTGCTTTCTGTTCCCTTATTCCCTCCTTGTCTGCCCCCTAACTTATCGTGATTGATTGCTGGCAACTTCTGTTTCTGAAAATCCAGTGCAATAAAAGTTTTTAAAGAGAATTTTCGATCGCCGTTAATCTCGGGTTAGCAATAACCTCCATCTCGTCCACCGTAAACCGCCATCTCTTCACTGCCTGGGATTCATCCACCGTCGCCTCTTCCTCCCCCCCCCCCCCAAAACTCCCATGGCTAACAAAGAATCAATAACATTTTGCTCAAAATCCTCCCTGCTTCTCACTGGGCCCAGACCACCAAGCTCCAGTGCTTTCAAAGACGATTGACTTCGCTTTGACCGCAGACCAAACACCTTCCCTTGTAATTGACAATTTTCGATAAAATACACATCCGCCACCAGTGTCTTCCACCGCCCATATCGGACTTCCGAAACCAACTTTTCTTGAACTAATCTGCAATTCGAACTGACATGGTCCATTAAACTACAATAGAAACAGAAATGCAGTAGATGCTCGTACTCTAACGCAACCAGGGATATCATCACCCATTTTCGCAAAGGTTGCTTTACCGACAATCCGACTCTAAACCGAAGAAAGCTCCCACAACAATCCTCTCCACTATCGCCTCTCTTCGGGAAATAAATCCCCAGTTGACGTCCAATGCGCTCTGCCAAATTCTTCGTTAGAAACGCCAGGGGGACTCCTCTCGCCCGAATCCAGAACGGTTGAATGTCCAGTGACACCTCCATTGGATCCGATTTGCCATCCGTCGCTGTCAACAGCAACAGTGCATGCTTAAAAGTCCATGGGCTTCCCCATAACACTTTCCTCCTGTCTACATCAACAGTGAATGCAAAGAGAATGCGATCAGTTCTCTCCCATTGAAAAATAGATATCTCTTCCTTCACCGCCCATAACTTCTTCATCATTCCTTTCAAGGCCTCAAAGTTAAACTCTTTTTTTGTGAACAACTTCCCAACCATCCAAAATTTCTGAGCCTCCACCACCTGTGCATCTTCGATCTGGATGATCTCATGGTTTTCTGTCTTGTTCAAAGCCAATTTCTTGGCTAACTCCACCAGCGACTCCTCAATTCGACACAACCAACTTGCAATCACACTTAACCCCCACCACATAGAAAAAACTATCCACCACATAGACCGATGAATAGGTTCCAGTATGTAGAGACTGTGACACTGTTGAGTTAAAAATTTCACAAAGTGTAAAATGTCACCCAACGTAATTTCACTCGTATTCATTAACAGAACAGAGTTTTAATTATTTCGGGTTCGACCCATTCAAGACAGAATATGTCTTTCAATTACAATCCCATGTTACAAGGGAAACACCTTTTGATTCCATTTATAAAGAAATCAGTGTGTGATTGTTTGTTTTTGCGGCTGCACCCGAATTTTGAAATGGGTTGCCTACGTACCCAGGAGGGGATCAAGCCACTCGTAGTTCAAGAGTTCCAATGAGTGAATGACCCATTGGAAGGCTTGGATTTTTGGGATAGGAATTGTGTTTAGGATGCGATTGCATCTGGATTGTTTGATTCCAGATTGCCTACATACCCTTGCGGGATCAAACCACATGTAGTTCCAGCATTTGGGATTTAGATGGGTAGATGACCCATTTATTTTTGGATTTGTGTTTGAGATATTTGTGAGGGTTTTTTTTTTTTTTTTTTTTTTTGAGTGGAAGACGACAATAGAACCAACACACACACCCATGCAGTGTATCCCAGCATAGCCAGACTAATCACTGCACCGCAGACGCACGAACCATTGGGTGTTTTAACTAACCCAGATCCCTCAAATCTGCTGGCCACGGGATGAAGCTGGGATTCGAACTCTAGACCTGGGGGTTCCAGACTAGGCAGCTCGACCAACACACCACACCACGTGGTTAGATATTTGTGAGGGTTTAGAGCCCTTGAATTTGCTTTTGGGTGATTTGGAAATGATTTGATTTTTCTGGTGTTTGGGTGATTTTATCCAGAGGTTCCTCAAAGCACCCGGAGATAGCCTCGTTGTTTAGCTTTTATCCAGAGTTGTAGCACAACGCACTCTGAAAATTATGGTTTTGAAGAGTTTAAAGCTTTCGACTTTGTCATTTACATGACTGTCATATTCTTCTTCTTTTTTAGACCCGGAACAATAATCAATTGTCCATGATCGGTCGTTCTCTCAGCCATTCTTTGCAATCCCCTGTTTGACAGAGCCTTTGTATGTGCTGCAGGTACCGGTGGAGGCAAGAACTTTGCCAGCGTGATTTCACCACTGGGATTTGATGGACAAAGTGAGTCCAGATTTCTCACATAGAAGTGAAAGGCTTCTGCTTCACAACTTGGTCACGTAAAAGCCTCTGCATTATATTTATGAATGCAAAGCGTGTTGCAGCTTCATTTATCAATTTGGCCGGGTGAGTTGTTATGTTTTGCAACTTTTTGTTTTACTCATTTGTTGTGATGGTGTTCAGCTACATAAGGAGCCTCGGCAAAGCTCCAGTAGTGACCAATTGCCTTGCTTCTGGCATGGACGGAGCAGCTTTTCTTATTTGCTTCAAGACCAATGGTCATGGTTTATGATCAAGGAATAGCACATCCAAAAGAAGTGACGTGCGTGGCTCGTCAGTAGTAGTGGTAACCTGCAGCTTTGACTTTCTTTGTGAGTTTGAAAGTGCCACAGAGACGAGACGCTGCTGCCAGGGTGAGAGAGCAAAGTTGTCGCTCCTACAATATGGGGAGGCCTGCTGCTGGGATTTGAGAGCGCAAGGCCTGCAGCGGAGGCTCTGCCCTAATATGTTCATCGGGACGCTGCCCAGCATGTTCATTGGGACGCTGCCCGGCATGGTCATCGGGGGCGCAGCTCCGGCATGGTCATCGGGGGCGCAGCTCCGGCATGGTCATCGGGGGCGCAGCTTCGGCATGGTCATCGGGGGCGCAGCTCCGGCATGGTATTTTTGTTCTTTTGATTTTACTTTGGTACGGCATCGTTGAGAGGCCTGTGAACACCCAAAGAGGAGGTGGAGCCTGTGAGCATTCAAAGAGAAGGTGGAGCATGGAAGGGAGGAAATCTCAACCTTTGTGGTGTCTTGAATAACTCCTCTGAACTTTGTCTTCCAAGTTGCTTCCTCCCTCTGCAATTCCACGCTGCTGTGCTCCTGACGTTCTTGTCCTCCTGCTGCCTCTTCACGTTGCGGCCTTCTGTCCTCCCCCTCTTTTTGACCTCCTAGGCTCGTTTTATATGAGACCCAAGAGTTGTTGAGGTTGAACTGTTCTCACCTTTTTTAATTGTACCTGGACTCGTCGTCTTCTCAAATTACATCTGCCTTGAACTCCTTTTTTATTACTTTGTTGTAGAGTTTTAGTAAAGGTAGAAGTAACTCGGCAGATAAATTGTAGAATCCTAGAAGTACCACGCCTTTTTTCTTATTATTCTTTTCATGTTTTGGTTTTGCCGAAAACACTCATATTGTTGAAGAGTCCTCGTTCAAGATGAACTTGTGATTTTTTATCATTTCAACAGACGCCTAAGTTAAGAAACCCAAACTAAACCCTAACTCTCAGACCAGAGAAAGGACTACAAAAGTTGATGCTCCCCATAATCAGGTTTTCCTTCTTAACAGCAAATAAATAAATAAATAAATAAATAAAACAAAACATTAGCCATGTTTCTGGTCATAATTATAAGGGCTTCCACTGGGTCCTCCGCCATCCAAGTGGAGTAGTTTAATTCTTTTTGGATCAGCCTGACTTGCACTGCTAGATGCTGCATCTTCTTCATCATCATAGTGTTGAAGGCCTCGCTTGGTATTAATGCCAACATTGCTCTGCTCCTCCAAGTCTTCCTCATATACCATACGCACACCACACTTCTTCACTTGCAATATTTCCTTAGAGATAACAACATCCTTCAATTGCGGACCTGTTAGGCCGCATACTCCTCGTGGCACAAAGTAGCAGCATTTAAATGAGAATATAAGCTGATAGCAGATATCTTGCCACTCTATGTTAGGGTATCTAGCATCACGGTGCACACAGACGAACCAAATGTGATCCGACTCAGGTTGATCGCAATTTTCCCCAGGCCCAAACGATATATCAAAGCCAACCAAGGGTTGTCCATTAATCATCATTGAGCATACAATGCTCATCCCAACTGAAGGTGGGAGTGGTTTTAGGAGTCCAAAAACGACACACCAGGCGTATCCCATCCACTTTTTGCTAAACCAACCTGGATGCAGCTCTACAGTTATCAAAGACCCCACACTTTTGTGATTGTACCACTCTGGAATTTCATTTCCAGGAGCAATGAAGCCAAATGTTCTACGCTTAAAACGCACGAAAGAACTACGACGTCGAAACTTAAGGTAGCGTGCTAGCAACGAAAGTGCTACACGCTTGTAGCTTTCATTCTCCGCCATTTTGAAACAGTTAACACAACTTGCAAATAACAAGGAATTGCATTTTCCTATTTGATTGACCATTGTAACATGAGATGGAAGCTCCGGTAATGTCCGAAGCTTGCGGCACCAGTCCAAATGAAGATATTCAAGTCTAGAGAGTTGGCCAATGCTTTCGGGTAGTCTAACAAATAGGTTTTTCCTCAAATCTAATCTTCTCAATAAGGTTAAGCATCCAAAGTCAATGGGGATTGCTTCTTCAGAAAGATTGCAGTCACTTAGATTCAGGTAGGTTAATGAACGCAAACTAGATAAACAAGCCAACGACAATCTTGCGGGAATGCAACTTCTTTTCAGCAATAACTGAAAGGGGTTGAAGATCATACTCCATGATTTAGGTGACTGTGCTTTACATCCACCAAGAGATAACTCTTCGAGGTTTTTCAAAAGACCAATAGAGGAGGGCACTTCTCTTATGCCACTTCCACTCACATCAAGCTTCTTCAAACAGGCAACATGACCCAACTCATCTGGCAATTTGTCAAGCTTTGAGCAACCAGAAAGATTGAGATCTTTGAGAGATTTTAAACCACCTACACCGCTTGGAAGACACATAAGATGTTTGCAATCTTCCATGTTTAGCAGAGAAAGTCTTTCAAGCATTCTAGTAGACGTAGGTAGTTCTCTTATGCCAGTGCCCTTCAGATAAAGCTCCTCCAAACTCTCTAAAAGTCCCATGTCATTCGGTAGTTTGTTAACCTTTGAGCAACCAGAAAGATTAAGAACTTTGAGAGATTTTAAGCCACGTACACTAGCAAAACGTACAAGGTTCTTGCAATCTTTCAAGTTCAGCACGGCAAGTCTTACGAGCACTTCAATTGTTGGGTCAACCTCATACAATCTTATACAACCTTCAAGAATTAGAACCTCGAGATATGGCATACCTTCAAAGTTTGGGGTGTTGACAAAATTCAGAGAGTGACTCAGATTAATGGTTTTCAAATTATATAAAGGCTGCATGTCAAGTAAAAAGCATAGAAAATATTAGCTGCCATGATATATTCAACTATTATTTTAAGCAATAAAAGAATGATATAGTAATTATAGTATACCTCAGTTCCTATCCGGAAATGTTTAATGCAACTATGACACAAGCTAAGTTCGACCAGCTTCTGAGGGTTAAAATGTAATGGCAGAGATTTTAACGGATACCTCGTCCAATCAAGAATCAGTAAACTATTGGGAAGATATTCAAGCCCCTTGGGTAGATTCCCATTATTAATCTTCAGGAATCTCAATCTGTTCATCATTGAAAATGATTTTCGATTCACGTCCACCGTTACTTCTGACTCGGTTGAGTCCACAAATATGCATTCTATTGCTTCAGTTCCCTGTTAAACCAATTTTATTATATCATAATAAGCAGATTTAGTAGATTGACTTGTCATATAATGTATTAGCAACTAACAATTCAAACTATTCTTGTACTAAATCTCTTACCGTATTATTTATCAAGACAAGTTTGATGTCTTCAAGAAGCCACAACCTACTGCACCTGCCCGGCTCGTTAGGAGATTCGCGGTGGACAATTTCCCGTCCCA
>BDJD01001779.1:83567-95708 GCA_002564525.1 Rosa multiflora | reverse complement strand
TTGATCATACATTTGAATTGTGAAATGTGAAGCATCTAAAGAGTTCACTGTAATCAATGGTTTAACATAATTTGTATCGTTTAACATTAATGCTAATATGTTTATATGTTTTCTGCAGGGATGCTATTGATTTATTTTGATTGAGGTGAGAGGGAATCTAGAAGACAATTATCTCAGTTCTTGATAGTGCTCATGGCCTCTGTAAGTGTGGCTCCTTCATCTGGATTAGGAGACGGCAGTGGAAATACGGTTGCCCAGTGAGATGAATAACATGAAAATTAGGGATGACGTACAAGATAAACAATACCCACTTATTATTGGCTCAATCTTTGATCCTGCTGTGGACTTTTCAAACGGAGTATTCTTCTTTTCTTATCAGTTATGACTTATGGAGTTGGTCTCGGGTCTTGGTGGCCGAAATTTTTTTTGTTACAATGTAGGCATTGAGGTAATTGTTGTGTTGACCTGCTGTCCAAATTCTTTGTTACAACTTCAGCAATTAAGCTGTTTTTTTCATTCTAGGAGTTGGCCGGAAGCATGGCCATTGGTATTGAAAAGAGACACCTACCTGAAGCATGGCCGGAAGCAAAATTGAGCTGTGAAAATCTTAATCAAAGATTATGTAGTGAACCTTGAACGGCAGGAGACGTGATGATTTAGGTAAGACACATTCTCATGAAACTTGCAGTTTCTATTAGAAGCAGGGGAGGATTCTTCTGTGAGATTCTTCTGCAGCATTCATACACACGTAACTGTTGATGGCAAAGCTTCTATCCCAAAATTCCATTTTTGCAATATGTAAATATACAAATCTACTTAAATACCAACTTTTGTAATATGTAAAGTTATGACTATACGTTTCTTAGTTTATGGTTCTGATAGTTATACATTTGGTCTGACAGAACCAAATTTTAATTTTAGTGAAATATAATTGACTGAAAAAAAAAATCTTTTATTACATCATATATGCTCTCTATTGGAAATTTCCCTCCAACAAGGAGTACCTACCCAACAATGAAATAATTTTCTTCCCATCTTTACCCTTCCCTACTCATCTAAATTACTTCGCTTCTGTTCCACTGTTCTTCCCAAAGTCAATTCCCACCTCTCTTCTTCTCCTATAGCTCATCCATCGCCCAAATCTCTCTCTGCTCTCTTCTCAGAAACCCAATTATCTCAATCCCTCAGAGACCTCAAACCCAACCCCAACCGTCCATCCACCTCGCTCCAATCAATCACAGATGTCCATGACCTCCTCCCCAAGAACGGCCTCCCAAGGGGTCTGTTACCCGACAACATAAGATCCTACACTCTCTCCGACGATGGAACATTCGAGATCTATCTCGAAAACCCGTGTTATGTTCACTTTGATCAGTTGGTGTACTACAATAAGAGCATCAAATTAAAGGGAAGCTGAGTTTCGGCTCTGTTTCCGATGTGTCGGGGATTCAAGCCAAGAAGCTATTTATTTAGGTTTCCGTGACGGGGATGCATATGGAGCAAGGGTCTGATTCAGTTGAGTTTTACGTTGGGGCTCTGTCCGAGAAATTGCCTGCTAAACAGTTCGAGGATATTCAGGGGCGGCCCTGGGGGTGTTCAAATGGAGCAGCCGCACAAGGCCTCCAGTTCTCGAAGGCCTCTTAGTTCAATTTTTTAATGGCTTTAAAAAATATATATACCAAGAATGTTAGAAGTTACAGAATTGCTATCCAGTTCAGTTGGCAACTTTACTTTAAGTTGTTAGGCTTGGTTGGTCTTGGGTTCAACATCTATGGGTGCTTAGCTTTGTTTAATTTTTTCTTTGCCTTTTTTGCGATCTTCTCTCTTCTTTTAATTTTTTCTTTTCATTCCTAAGGCCTCTCTACTTTTTTCTTCGATCTTGTGTTATGTTTCTTGACTTTTTTTTTGTCTTTATATTTTTCCTTCCTTGTTTATGTTTTTAGGCCTCCACTATTTTTTTCTTCTATTTATACTAGACATCTTTCTTAGTTCTTCTAATTGAGGTCGTGATTAATAAGGCATCATTTAAATTTTCGCACTAGGCCTCTTAATTTTCAGGACCGGCCCTGAGGATATTCCTGTATGTAAGAGCAAGGCTTGCCGAGGAGGAGCTAGTGTTGAGTCAATGTGAGGTAAATTTGGATTTTTACTTCGAAAGAAAAATAATGCCTTTGCTGTTTTAGTGTGAATTATATGGGAAAGACTGGATTTTGTGTTTCTGAGATTTCTAATTTTACTTTGAAGAGTTGGGCAAAATAAGCAAAGAAATCACAGCCAACATTTACTTCTACTTCAAGTTAAAGAATGAGTTTCTTTTTGTAGAAAATTTGTTATTGTACATTAAGAATGAGCTTGGGTTTTAATTATGTCCATATTCTGTTAGTTAAGAACTTTGAAAGTTTGAAAAATTCTGGTTTTCTGAGTGATTGAACTTGAATGTGGGAAATGTTTATGCCATTTGTGTTGATAACCAAATCAAAGTATCAAACAAAGGAAAAGGAAGATAATGTTTTCGAAAAAAATTTTAGGTTATTTAGAGCAACAATTGCAGGACCAAGAGACTCTTGTAGTCATTTTAAATTTTTAATAGGAGAATTCTGATGAATTATTTGCTAAAATCATCTTGTTGAACCTATGTTATGTCTTTCCTTTCCATATTCCTGAGGTTATGATGAAAAGAAGTTTTTCCATTTTCCTTTCCAATCAAAAACTTGCTTGCTTTGATAAAGACAATGTCTGTGAGAAGTTTGTAGCGTTTTACTCCAACCCTGCATTTCTGAAGGTTTTGAATCTCAAGTTTCGTACTTGCATCATGTATGTCTGTGTGCACTTTTTTATGAAGGCCATAGAAAGGCACTTGACCTATGTATTGCAATGGTTGCTCAAATAGTTGAATCCTATTTCACTTGGTATCACAGTATCACTCCCATCTATGATCTAATTCTTAAGGCCAATGCTCATATGGTGGGTTCAGGGTTAGGAGGATAGTTATCAGCCCCATTTTTACCCTCCAAAAGGTAAGAAAGTTATCGGCCCCATCTCGTGCCCTGTCTAGGAAGTTTAGGTCATTACTGAAATCATATCTGGTGTGTCATTATGCTCTTTGTACTGTTGGTCATTGTTTCCCTGAATTAATTGTTCATTTAGTAAAGAATGAAATTGCAACGTCCTTTGTCCTTTTTAAGCAAGATATAGTGGAGCAGATATTCTTATTAAAAAAAAAAAAAATGAAGCCAATAGTTTTTTGAAATTGTTATTTTTGTCATTGATCCTTTAATAAACACTGAGCAGACAATTCTGAGTTAATAAATTTGGCAGCATGCATAATCAGCGAATTCTTCAAGGGTTCATATTCATATGTAGATAGGAATGCCTTTGAAGTGAAACCAGGACCAAATTTGCAATTTTTAAGCTCTAAACCTTCAATATCGTGTTGCTATTTGCTGTGAGTAGAAGGCTCTTGCATGAACACCCAGCTTCTTAGCCGAGTGTTTTCTGTTTGAAGAAAATCCTTTAACCCTAATTTACAACGGAGAATGTGTTCCCATTTAAAAGTTAAAAGTGCTTTTTTTTTCTTTTTCATTTTTTGGCACCTATCATCTTCCTTTGTGTGATTAGGCTTGAATGAATTATGCTAATTGTAGTTTCCTTAAGGGTGTTGCAGGTAGAAATAACTAAAATGGAGTTGGCATTTGAAGAAGAATGAAGTGTGCATATTTTTCTATCTGTTGCAAGAATTTTATGCTTGTTGCTCTCAAGTTCTCTCCACACAAGTGGCCTACAGAAGCAAATATTTGTGCATATGAATTTCTTGTCAGTTGCCACAAAAAGAAATAATGTATTGTTATTTCCTGTGTGCCAACTACAGGCACTGATCTACACCGTATGAATTATAAGTAAATATATGTGAAAATTTCATGCTTGTCAATGAAAATTTGTGGGAATGTTTTATTATGATTATTACAATAAGAGTAGTAGAGTACAATGTCTACTATCTGACTTCTAAACAAACTTTCTCTTCATGCTTGCCATACACTTTGCTATCATCACATGGAAGCTGTCTTGTACATTGTCTAGGAAATGGTAATATGCATACCTCCACTTTCTCACAAGCACCAAGGGACCACACACCCCCCAAAATCCTGTAATAAACCCAAGTGCAACAAAAAAATTAAACCATGGAATTTGATGCTCCTTGGTGTTTGCGTCTTGGGTGCTCATATCAGGTGCATCAGGACCCTCTGTTGTCCGACACTTATTTGGAAGTGGGGCACCACAAAGTTGATTCCCCTCAAATGCAGAAGCATTGAAACTTTGGAGTTGAGTGCTTGATGGTATTGTTCCTCCAAGATTATTGTACGAGACATTGAAACTTGATAAGAAATTAAGACCTGTGAATGATGCCGGGATTTTTCCAGACAAATGGTTCATGGAGAGATCCAGTCTCTCCATGTACTTTATGTCTGGAATGTTGCTGGAGAAGTTGTTAGCACTAAGATCCAGCCGTCGGAGAAGCTGCAATTGGCCAATCTCAATAGGTATATTCCCACCAAGGCAATTGTGACTGAGGTTTATAAATGGGCTATAAACGTTAAGGAACTGTAAAGGTGCTGCATCAGCATTAGAGTACACAGGCAGTTCAAGATAAATTGGGCCCACTTGAGATGCAGTTTGTCCAGATACTAACATAGGTAGTGTGCACAATTCCTTTGGAAATTCTCCAGAAAGTTGGTTGGCTTGCATCAGTAATGTTTGCAGCTTTGGAAGAGTCCCCAGCCAACTTGGAATTGAGCCAGTGATTCTGTTGTGGCTCAGATTCAAGAGCTGTAACTTTTTCAGATTCGATAGCCATGAATGAATTATACCACTAAGGTTGCATGAACTCAAATCTAAAAGTCGAAGATTTTGTAATCCATTAAAATCCGCCATTTCAACACCGTTCGGCATTTCCTCACCTAAAAAACTAGATGCCAAGGAAAGGAATACGAGACGTTTGCAACCCATCAGTATCTTCATTGCCCCTGTCACATTGGTCAAACCTTTGTTCCGACCAAGTGCGAGGAAGGACAGCGATTTCAATGAAAGAATTTCAGGCTGTATTTGAACCTCTACATTATTGTAATTCACTTGAATTGCTTTCAAGAACTTGCACGAGTAGATGCTTCTCGGCAAGATACCAGAGAGGTTATTTTTCCGCAAGCCAAGTTTACTAAGTTGGCTAAGTTTGGAAAAATTGAGCATGGAGATATCACCTCCCAAGTTGTTGTTTCCCATACGTAGTTCAACGAGGTTTGTGCAATTCATCAGAGATAGGGGCAATGAACCTTCCAGATAGTTGAAATCAAGGAGCATGTATTTCAACTTGGAGAGCTCCCCAAGATGGAGAGGGAGCACACCACCCAATTGGTTATAGGAGAGGTCAAGGGTTGTAAGGTGGGTGAGGTTGGAAATTCTATCACTCAGTGCTCCATACAATGAATTTTGAGGTAGTGAAATCTCTTCAAGTGTGGTAGAATTAAACATATCTTCTGGAAGCGATCCTGTCAGGTAATTGTGACCAGCACAGAAGACCTGCAGCTTGGAACACTTCCCCAATCCAGAAGATATACTACCATTGAAATTATTGAAGGAAAAATCAAGGTGTCGTAACGAGGAAGAAGAATGACGACAAATGGAGGATGGGATAGGACCTAAAAAGGTGTTGTTACTGACATTGAAACTAGTCAAATTCCAAGCTTGTTGGAAAAAAGAAGATGAAACTGCACCATGTAAACGATTGCTGGAAAGATCCACCATCCGAATATGACTGGATAGTAGAGAAGATGGTAACACTCCAAAAAGAAGGTTATAGCTCAAATCTAGGATTTCGAGATTATTCAAGGACAAGAAGAATTCAGTTTGATCTAGAGAACCAGAGAGTGAATTGTGGGAGAGATTCAAGTGAGTTAGATGTGTGAGATTTGCAAGTGATGATGAGGGGAAAATACCTCCTTTTAGTTTGAGCCCTTTGGAGGGTAACTGCAAATGGGTGACCCAACCATCTCGATTACAAGTAATTCCTTGCCAATTGCAACAACTACTAGAAGTCCAGTTTAAGAAAGGAGAAGACAGAGTGAAGGCAAAGGACAAGAGAGAAATACGTTGAGTTTGGATGCATGCATGAATATTATGCGTAAACAATAACATAAAAATGAGTAGGAAGCAGCTTGAGGATGAAACCATTTCGTGGTTTGCAGGCTGAACTAGCATTTCTTTCTTAGAGGTAGATTTAGATCGATTGCTCACAGGTTTGTGTATTTATATAGCGGGAGCAAAGTAATGCAAGAGTAAAAGCAAAACCAAAGAAAATTATTTCACTAGGTGAGACCGTCGTCCCTTGGTTCCTAGCTAGTCTTTGCGTGGACTATGGATCGATGGTGATCCCATTGTTGTTTGTTGAAGATAAAGCCTTATTTTCCAGTCTACAATTAATGATGCCAAAGACTCTTTGGCAAAGAACTAGATCAGCCCTGCGCACTAACAAGTTGTGGAGGACCAGCAAGTCCAAACCCAGTCTGACCGGCATTACAATGATTGCATATATACTGTTAAAAATTTCATGGCAGCCGGACAATTAGTACTTGGCTCACTCATTTTTGTTTTTACTTCAATGAAAATACAAAATTTTATTCCTAGATTCTAGAGAGGAAATGACGACTTACTTTTTTTAGTAAGATAATGGTCAAAATCTCGTATTCTGATAAGAGTACAATTGACAGCATGGGGATATACGGTACATATGTCAAAGTTGAAGTTGGTTTTGATGGCTCCAATGATTTTCATTTGTATGGAATATGTTGGCCTAATAAGGCAATGAAATTACTCCATTGAATGCCTTAATGCATACTGTAAATGCTTTCTTAGGCCTTAGCGGTGTTCCAGAAACATTCGTTATTGGGTTAGCCATACAGTTTACATGCATGTTTCCAGCAGTTCACATGATATAACCTAAATTAATTGCTACGTGGAAATGGACGCTGGTCTTTTGAGGACTAATTAAGTTGCCTAGCTTATTTGATGCTGTTGCCTAGCAATGGTGGTTTGACAGCCTCTGTATTCACTATTCAAATATGAGATTATGAGATGAGGAACCTAATTAAGATCTAGTTAATTGATTGAATACTATATATTAAATGATGGACTCGGACACATCAATGCTCTAAAAGACTCGTTCATTTTTTGGATGGTTGAACCTTGCGGTCAATAATGGCTATGGTCGAAAGTTGAAACTGATAAAACTATATATTATCATCAACCCGAACGTTCACATTAGCATGCACTAATTAACAATAGTTTTTTCGATGCTGTCCAACTTAACAGTAGGTAACACTAAGACCAGGGTCCGATTTGCACAATTAGACCAATTAGTTAATCATAAAGTCTCCATCATCCATCTCCATCCACGAGGGAGAATCAACATATATTAAATATTGATACGTAATAACATAAAGCAATTGTTAATGGCATATGACCAAAGAGATGCCTTGAAAATTAAAGAGCTAATTTCTTTCACCTAGTAGGCAATAGAATAGCAAATCTAATTAGCCATTGATTGGCATCAGAAAGCATAAGACGCTTATCACTATTTGACAAGTTTGTAACTTCTTTGCACTTTCTTTCCTTTGCTTTAACCCATATTAAACTCATGCTTCTAAGTTAGAGGTATTGGTGCTATGAACGTTGTAAACAACACAAAGGGATTTCGAAGCACAATTCTCTCCAACCCCCTCATTAAATCCAACATCAAGAAATCTTTGAGCTATCTTACCAAACCGGCTGTCATGGATGCTCGTCAAGAGGTTGCTGCGCGTGGAAGCCAACGAGTGCAGAAGGAAAAGGATAATACAAAGAAACAGGCAATGAGCAGAAGGATGATGGCAGCGGATGAGCAAGGCGACATTAATGATATGGCTGATGCCTTCATCAAGAAGTTCAGGAAGCAGCTAAAGAGTCAAAGGGAAGAATCATTCAAAAGGTTTCAGGAAATGATTGCTCGTGGGGTGTAAAATCTGAGTCTTGTATGAACAAAATAACTAGGAATGTTTCAGATATTGAAATTTTTGTTTAAGGGTTATAGCCTTAAAGGTCAATAAGAAGGGGCAATGGAGATCGATTGATTTGTTCTTTGCTGGTGTTCATTGATATTTCATACTTGAGCAAAATAAAGACGAGTGTATGCATTGATAAGTTGAACCCCAGATCTTACATGACTTTTCCAGTAATTCACCGTTTCAATTTTTGGCTGGTCTATCAAGAACACTGATTTATACAAGAGTAAATAGAAGACTACAGCTATTGGACAGCATGCACTAATTAACAATAGTTTTTTCAATGCTGTCCAATTTAACAATAGTTAACACTAGGACCAGGGTCCGATTTGCACAATTAGACCAATTAGTTAATCATAACGTCTCCATCATCCATCTTCATCCACGAGGGAGAATCAACATATATTAAATATTGATACATAATAACATAAAGCAATTGTTAATGGCATATGACCAAAGAGATGCCTTGAAAATTAAAGAGCTAATTTCTTTCACCTAGTAGGCAATAGAATAGCAAATCTAATTAGCCTTTGATTAGCCTCAGAAAGCATAAAACGCTTATCACTATTTGACAAAGCATAGCTTGTTTCTCTTTTGTAACTTCTTTGCACTTTCTTTCCTTTGCTTCAACTTATGCTTCTGAGTTAGAGGTATTGGTGCTATAAATACATCATTGAGAACGTTGTAGACAACACAAAGGGATTTCGAGCAAGGGCGTAGACACACTAGGGCCCTTCTCAGTTTTTGAAGATGCTTCCTGATTGGTTGAATTATTATAGACTTCCTCATAATATTATATTTTAATATGTTGTCTGACCCCTCTGACAGAGAAGACAAAAAAAGGGTTTAACAGTTTTAACTCATATCTATACTATTATTAATAGAAGAGGCTTTGTTAGCCAAAACTGAAATTTTTGACAGATTTAACCCTGAAATATTAAAAAACTTTGAGAATAAATCAAATCACAAGGGTAAATAGGACAATTATAAAATATATTTTTATTCAGAAAATTAAAAAGAAATGATTCCACAACCCCCACTTTTCTCTCCCACTATTTTCTCTCTGCAATAACTACCCACTAAATCTATCTCTTCTAGAGATAACTTTTTTTTTTACAATTAAATTTTTCTTACACATGCAGAGCATGTGATTACAGACTAGTATCAATTATCCACAGCTTGGACAATTGCACAGCTCCACCGTTTTTTTATTTTCTTACTATATTTTATTCATTGATCAATTAATCAATGAGTATCCCGTATATGTTTAGTTTTTTTTACTCTTTTTTTTTTTCTCGTAGTCATCTTTCTACGCTTGTATCTATATGACTATATATGACCAAAGAGTTCATCTTGTCTTTTCCAATTTTCAGCAAGACTTTATCATAACTAGAGATTAATCTTTTGTTTATAACTTATTAATAACTTCAATTCAATTAAAAGAATTCCTTTAATTCTCTACATAGTTTAGAAATTTGTACAGATAGATTAATAAATTTAATTTATTCTACCATAAAAATCATAAAAAGTGATTTACGAATCCGAATGTGAGATGTGTGAATGAATGATAGCTGATTACATGTATTGAGAAAGATATATGTGATTGTATTGATAATGAAACTCCATTAATATATACCAAAATAAGAGCAATCGTCGTGATTAATTATATTTGGTTTAGAAGAATCTATTATATTTGAGTATTGTAATGATTTATGATTTATAAACTAATATATGCAATTTTATGTTATTTGATGAAATTTTATTTTTGTTTAATCATTGTTATTTGAATCTTGACCCTCCTAGTTCATGTTTCTGGCTACGCCACTGATTTCGAGGCACATTTCTCTCCAACCCCCTCATTCAATCCAACATCAAGAAATCTTTGAGCTATCTTACCAAAGCCGCTGTCATGGATGCTTGTCGAGAGGTTGCTGCGAGTGGAAACCAACCAGTGCAGATGGAAAAGGATATCGATAATACAAAGAAACAGGTAATGAGCAGAAGGATGATGGCAGCGGATGAGCAAGGCGACATTAATGATATGGCTGATGCCTTCATCAAGAAGTTCAGGAACCAGCTCAAGATTCAAAGGGAAGAATCATTCAAAAGGTTTCAGGAAATGATTGCTCGTGGGGTTTAAAATCTGAGTCTTGTATGAACAAAATAACTAGGGATGTCCAGATATTGAATTTTTTTGTTTATTGAAATATTTTTGTTTTGTTGTAAATATTTGTGTATAATCATGTAAATAGATAATGAGTAATAGGTGCCTATCCCTATAGATTAATGATTGATAGGTTGTAATTGTAGGAGTGATTGGATTGTAATTAAGCATTACTCTTTTGTGTACACCATGTAGTCCTATATAAGGCTCCTCATGGTGAGATGAATAAGACACAATCTGATTCTCTGTGTCCAAACTCTCTCTCCCTCTCTCTCAAAATTTTTTCTGTTTTACAACACGTTATCAGCACGAAGCTCTAACCCAAGCCCTAGTCAGAAAAAAAAAACCCCCCCTGCTGCAGCCTATTTGCACGCCCCGAAACCTCTTGATCGGGACCTCAGATCAAAATCTTTTCTTCATCAAAGTTTTTCGTCTCTGCCTCTTCTATCTGACCTCCAAGTTTCATCCCTATTGGAGTCGTTTTGAGACCTGTACACCATTCGAAGTGGGAGCTGTCCAGAAGAGGCGAATAGCTCTTGGATTGGCTGAGAAGACAACCTTCTCAGTTCTACACACATAAGCTGAAGATTTATCCGCCCTTCATCAAGTAATGTTTTCCAAAACCTAATTTTATATTCATCCTTCTTGTTTATTGAGCCTATTGATTGAATATGAAATATCACCATAATGCATGAACCCTAGCAAATCCTACATGATTTATTTACTTGGTGAAGAAAAAAAACAGATTATGCAGTTGCTGGGATTCGAACCCAGCTAAAATAGGTACCAACTCAACATGTTGTCCGCTGTACCACTATGGCAAGTTAGTATGTGTTAACACTATTTAGTATTAATTCTGCCAGAAGCAGATTTGAGGCCAATTAATTGGTGATTGATCAACCCGTGATTTGATTTAGATTTATTTTATCCAAAGCAATTACCATTGTAATTTATGCTCATTACCACAATCACTTCATTATCACATTGAGACAATTCTGAATTATTGCGTGAATTATGATAGAAGAAAGCAGATTCAACTCCATATAATTGGTGATTGATCAATTGATTCAACCTGTGATTTGATTTTGATTGATTTTATCCAAAGCATTTACCATTGTAATTTATGCTCATTACCACAATTACTTCATTATCACATTGAGATGCGTGAATTATGATAGAAGAATTATGGGCTTAATTTTTGGTTACACAAATTTGAATCTGCCATTATAATTCTTTATGCTAAAAGCATTATGGGCTAAATTATTACGCGATTATTACATAAACATTGTGCCAGAAGCATTTGGCAAATTTATTACATGTATATAATGCCAAAAGCATTAATGGGATTTGAACTCATTTCCTTAGGTATATAACCGCTGCATTAATTTATTTATGTTACGATTTAATAACATATATTGAATTTGGTTATGTTATAATTGTGAATATTAATAGAGGCTGAGTCAGAAGCTCAAATCAAGCCCAAAGTTATAACAACAAATTCGAGCCAGAAGCTCAGGCCCAAGTTGCAAGGCCAGAATAGAAGCTCACTACAAGTTACCATGACAAAAGTTATGAATCTTCTCAAACTAGGCTCATCCAGTTGGATGCGATGTCTAGGAAAGGTTCATATGAGGTCGTGTACTTAAGCGAGCCTCGCTCCACCTAAACCTCATCTTTCCTTACCTGGTCATATTCAATTGGAGTTACCGAAAGGGTTGAGTAATAACTTTTCATTCCTTGGCAGACTAGCCTGAGCCCAGCAGGCCCACTCTCCCTCTACAGGACCTAGCAGCCCAGCAGGCCTCACATACTCTTTGACTAGCGCATGAAAGCCTAGGTCATGAGCTCGCAGACTAAGCCTGATAGGCTTCACTATCAAGCTCACTCCTT
>BDJD01001779.1:40280-73601 GCA_002564525.1 Rosa multiflora | reverse complement strand
GGGAGCAAAGTAATGCAAGAATAAAAGTAAAAGCAAAACCAAAGAAAATTATTTCACTAGGTGAAACCTTCGTCCCTTGGTTCCTAGTCTTTGCGTGGACTATGGATCGATGGTGATCCCTTTGTTGTTTGTTGCTGTCAGCTAGCTAGTGAAGATAAAGCCTTATTTTCAAGTCTACAATTATGCCAAAGAACAAGATCAGCCCTGCGCACTAACAAGTAGTGGAGAGCCAGCAAGTCCAAACCCTGTCTGACTGGCATTCCAATGATCGATTGCATATATACTGTTAAAAATTTCATGGCAGCCGGAAAATTAGTACGTGGCTCACTCATTTTTGTTTTTACTTCAATGAAAATACAAAATTTTATTCCTAGATTCTAGAGAGGAAATGACGACTAACTTTTTTTAGTAAGATAATGGTCAAAATGATGTAGGACGAGATTTCAGCCAATTTCAATAAAGAATCTAGAAAAGAAAGAAGCGTCTCTACATTAAGAACAATGATTTGAATATTGGAAATTGGTATTCAAATAGGCTTCTTAATGATGAAATTAATCATAAATTACTCTTTTGGATATATCGGAATTTTCGAGCAAATCTTGGTTGGGATTCCAAATACTTATTTGCGTAATATTATTTAGTATTAAGGATTCTATTTCCGATTTTATTTAATGAGGTGTAATTAGGTTTCCTAGTTTTAATCTATAATAAATTGTTCTTTTTGTTTTCTAGTTACATTAGGTTTATGCTATGTGTCCTATAAAAAGCACCTCTTAGATTGTAATTTTCATTCAAGTTATCAATAAAAAAACCAAATATTAGAGAAGTTTCTCTATGTTTCTTACGGCTGTGCCCGTAATTGCTAGTGGATTCTAGCTCATCTCATATGACTTTAGACGCTGACAGAGCCTCTTGCTATCGTGTTCACGCTTCCCGCATCACAAAATCTTGTATTTTGATAAGAATACGTACAATTGACAGCATGAGGATATGTTTATGTACCGTGTCAAAGTTGAAGTTGGTTTTGATGGCTCCAATGATTTTCATTTGTATGGAATATGGTGGCCTAATAAGGCAATGAAATTACTCCAATGAATGCCTTAATGCATACTGTAAATGCTTCCTTAGGCCTTAGCGGTGTTCCAGAAACTTTCGTTATTGGGTTAGCCATACAGTTTACATGTTTCTAGCAGTTCACAACTTCACATGACATAACCTAAATCAATTGCTACGCGAAATGGACGCTGGTCTTTTGAGGACTAATTAAGTTGCCTAGCTGATTTGATGTTGTTGACTAGCAATGATGGTTTGACAGCCTCTGTATTGACTATTATTATTTATTATGTAAACATATGAGATTATGAGATGAGGAAACTAATTAAGATCTAGTTCATTGAATACTATATACTTAATGATGGACTCGGACACATCAATGTTCTAAAAGAATCGTTCATTTTTTGGATGGTTGAATCTTGCGTTCAATAATGGCTGGTCGAAAGTTGAAACTGATAAAACTATCATCATAAACCCGAACGTTCACATTAGCATGCGCTAATTAACAATAGTTTTTTCGATGCTGTCCAATTTAACAATAGTTAACACCAAGACCAGGGTCCGATTTGCACAATTAGACCAACTAGTTAATCATAAAGTCTCCATCATCCATCTTCATCCACGGGGAGAATCAACATATATTAAACATTGATACATAATAACATAAAGCAATTGTTAATGGCATTTGACCAAAGAGATGCCTTGAAAATTAAAGAGATTTCTTTCACCCAGTAGGCAATAGAATAGAAATCTAATTAGCCTTGATTGGCCTCAGAAAGCATAAAACGCTCATCACTATTTGACAAAGCATAGCTTGTTTCTCTTTTGTAACTTCTTTGCACTTTCTTTCCTTTGCTTCAACCCATAATAAACTCATGCTTCTAAGTTAGAGGTACTGGTGCTATAAATAAATCATTGAGAACGTTGTAGACAACACAGGGATTTCGAGGCACATTTCTCTCCAACCCCCTCATTCAATCCAACATCAAGAAATCTTTGAGCTATCTTACCAAAGTGGCTGTCATGGATGCTCGTCGAGAGGTTGCTGCGAGTGGAAGCCAACGAGTGCAGAAGGAAAAGGATATCGATAATACAAAGAAACAGGCAATGAGCAGAAGGATGATGGCAGCGGATGAGCAAGGCGACATTAATGATATGGCTGATGCCTTCATCAAGAAGTTCAGGAAGCAGCTAAAGATTCAAAGGGAAGAATCATTCAAAAGGTTTCAGGAAATGATTGCTCGTGGGGTTTAAAATCTGAGTCTTGAATGAACAAAATAACTAGGAATGTTTCAGATATTGAAATTTTTGTTTAAGGGTTATAGCCTTAAAGGTCAATAAGATTGGGCAATGGAGATCGATTGATTTGTTCTTTGCTGGTGTACATTGATATTTCATACTTGAGCAAAATAAAGACGAGTGTATGCATTGATAAGTTGAACCCCTGATCTTACATGACTTTTCCAGTAATTCACCGTTTCAATTTTTGGCTGGTCTATCAAGAACACTGATTTATACAAGAGTAAATAGAAGACTACAGCTTTTGGAAAGCTAATAATTTCCAGAGATGAACACGTATATATTGAATGATCTCTAATCACCCATGTATATTCACAAAGCATCTCTAAGATACATACCACTAATACATAAATCCCCATAGCACAAGACAAAAAGGCCTAGACCAATATAACAAGATTTACAGATGTGAATGCTCCCTATCTCTCTCTTCATGAATGTAAAGAAATGACCACATAATTCTATTGCCGAGACCAACAACAACCTGGTAATTCTACTACCGAAACCAGCATCACCAGTCCCATACCAGATAGCTCGCAGGAGATGAATGCCTTGGGTTTACAGATACAATAACAGTGCTCCACATCTCAAGTCTTGCCTCCCACATTGCCACACAGCAGAAGCAACATGAATGCCAGTTGTCATGCTTGGAGCACTTGACAGTGTACAATGTGACTCTTCAAACCAGTTCGGCCTGCTATACTTGACCATAAATTCGAGACTAGAGTTCTGAAATGGCCTTTACCAGCAATATTCTCCCAGAGGCTAGGGTTGCTTTCAACCTGTTTATCCGGACTTGAAACATCAACTAAACTGATGCTCATGTTATTACGAATAATGCAAAGCTTCCCATTGAGGGGAACAAGTGCAGCAGCCTCCAAAGCACGAGAACTGCCCAGATGAAGCTTGCTATCAATAAATTTGTTCCATGAATCTGTCACTCTATCATAAACCCTAACCTTGCACCCATCACGGCAATCCAGAGCATAGAGTTGCCCATTTAAAGAAATACTTGGGTTGCGCCAACCAGCAACCATCCCATCACTAATGGGGTTCCAAGTGTTAGCTTCAGGAGAATAGGCTTCACTCATTACTTCACGGTGCGATCCAAGTCCTTTTAGGAACCACATTCCATCGTGAACAACCCCAATAAAGGGAACCATAGCTGTGCTCATATCTGAAATAAAGCTCCACCGGTTCTTGTTAGGGTCATAAATTTCAGCAGAACGGAGAGTCCTTTGAATTCCTTCACACTCTCCACCAGCTACATAAAGGCAGTTATTAATAACACAAGCACCAAAGAAATGCCGCTTTCGAAGCATATCTGGTGCCCTGTGCCATTTATTTGTCCGAGCACTGTAAAAAATAACCCGTCTCATAGATCCCTTCAATGGATCTTTTCCTCCAAATAAGTACAGGTGGCAACCACTAAGGACAGCACAGCCAAAACCAAGTGCTGCAGAATATTCACCAGGAACAGGCGGAAGTGGCTGCCAGAGCTGGTACGTGGGATCAAAAGCATGCCAAGAGATTCTTCCATCACGGTCTCTTTTGATGACATAAACCCACTCTTCTGCCATTCCAAGACTTTTCCTAAGAGAATAAAAGAAGTTTCCAGCCAGAAGGCGATACCATCTTTTGCAAACTAGACGGAGTTTTCTATGCTCCACCCGAGGAACTCTGATTAAACAAGCAATTGCAAGATCATCAGGTAGGCCAGGCAGAAGGGGTGGCTGGATTCTGGTCCTTTCCCTACGTGAACTTTTTCCCCTGTGTGCATTTGGATTGATATCAGGCTGGATACAAAGTTTTGATCCTGGGACAAACTTTCTTGCCCCTGCAACTGTTTTTAAGCCTGCATCTACTTTGCAATAACATGATACGGAGTCAACCTGCAAAACTAGCCATGTCAGGATGCTTGACATAACAAGATTTACCAAATTACAAGTATAGATGTAAGCAAGAACCACCAATGGCCATTATACATGCTCTTTAGATGTGATAATAACGATAGAAAAGTTTTGGCAAGGATTCAGATCTGTTCTATGGATAAGCTTTGTTAAAACTCCATGATTTACACCACTAGAAATCAAATCTAATCAGGCATTGTAAACTTCTTAAGCTCTAGATACCTTCATGATGGCAGATTTCATATTACAATCTATGTAGAAGGGGAGTAGATTTCATGTGATTTGTATATGTATTATTTATTAGAAAGAAAAGTGATAGTTAAGACGATTTACAAATTCCAGGAATTGTTAAATTCAACACACCTCTTTCTGAAGCCCAAGAATGATGATGACCTCATAAACAACACAATTAAATCTTCATACAGACTATGCAGACATGAATTGAACATTAACATTTAAACCAGAAATGTATGAAACCCAATATGAATAACTTCAACTTGCATTAGGTCAGATAATGTTTTCATAAAAGTGATCCTACATGGACTTCAAAGAGGCTCCTAAACCTCAAAGAGGCTCCTAAACCACTTTCTCTTGATCTCACGAAAGTCTCAAATGCTCTGAAAATGCACATGTCTTTTACCTTTTACTATTGATCATTTAAATAACCAGCATTGTTGTTCTACTCCTTCTTATATTACATGTGCTATTCTATATCCTCAGCTTCAGAAACCTTTTTTTACAGTCCCATGTTTTCATAAAAGTGATCCTACATGGACTTCAAAGAGGCTCCTAAACCTCAAAGAGGCTCCTAAACCACTTTCTCTTGATCTCACGAAAGTCTCAAATGCTCTGAAAATGCACATGTCTTTTACCTTTTACTCTTGATCATTTAAATAACCAGCATTGTTGTTCTACTCCTTATATTACATGTGCTAATCTATATCCTCAGCTTCAAAAACCTTTTTTTACAGTCCCGGTCTCTCAGCCCGCAAGATTTGCTCCATCATCTAGATTGATAACAAATATGATAAAAAAAACATAGCTATTTGGCCTTTTGCAGCACTTTTAAACTTGAGATATTTCGATAGTCCTAACAGGGAAGTGAAACCAATGATATTCTACAAGTTCATCCAAAGACTTTGAGCCAGTTTTTTAATCTAATCTTCTATTAATACAAGAAGATGCCAGTAGCATTTGAATCAACTTTTACAGCACCAAAGAGGGTTGATGGGGCTAAGGCAGCCCATAATTATTCAATCTAATTTTTATGAGGAATAGAGAACAATAAAGAAAACAAGATAAAAAGCTCATTCATTCAGGGTTTTTAAATTTTTGGAAAATAAACCATATCCAAAGCGGTAATTGGACCCAAAGTGCATACGAGAACATAAATGAACTCAAACGCAGCTAGCCATCCAAACCTCACTGCTAACCTCCTATATTCACCAAAGTAGAAGGAACACTAATTGCTTAGCAACAAAATTTTATGATGAGAAAACAAACAAAAGCCTCATATAGGATCTTTATCTTAAAGAACAACCACATTAGGAGGAATATACCTTTTTATTAAATCAATTTATGTGGAATATGGATGCAAAGCAGCTAAAACGGATGCCATATGCTCAAATTCCCAACACACGCACACAAAATCAAGCCAAAAAAGAATGGCTTGGAGGAGTTCCTACGTCACCAAAAACTTCTCTTCCCTACTAAACAACTAGGATTTGATCCTGAGATCACATTAACCCCATGAATTACACTACTAAAGAATCGAGTCAAACTTAAACATTTTCCCAACCCCCAAGCTATAAGCTTATCCCAAAGTTTTCCCGATAAGAATCGCACATTTAACCAACCACAAGCCAAGCACCCTAAAAATCTCATGAAAACAAGAAAGCAAAAGCACAATGCATAACACTAAACATCAAACACACTGCAAAATCAACCAAATTCCTCGAAAATCTTACACCATTCCACTAAATTCTCAACTGGGTATCTCCAAAACGTCGTGAATTCATAGAAAACACAAGCAAAAGCATCAGAAAAACCCAAAATGCAAAAGGGCGCTCAGAGATCAGTAACAAGACTAACCAGTGGAGCTTGAACTCTGTATCCCCTCGAAGACTGCACAGCGTTTGGGTCCATCAGAGAAGCACAATCTCATAGAAAAGATGGCACCTTTGAGTCCCCAAATTCAAAAAGCTCAAAGCAAATCCTGGAGACCCAGATCGAGACCCAGTTCAAGCTTCAACTTCAATTCCTTGAATCTGATCCAAAATTGACCAAAGCTTGTGTCTTTGGCTTGTGGGTTTGGTTTCCCTCTTCACTTCTGCAAATGCAAACAAAGAAGAGCAAGAAAGAGAGAGTCTTGATGTACCAAAGTAGACCCAGAACAACAACAAGAGCAAAACTTGAGGGTACACATCTTACACTCTCTGTCTCTTTCTCACTCTAGAAGACTTATTTACACTCTTTCTCTCTCTAACCCGAGTGTACAGCTGGACCCGTTCGGCTTCACCAACTTCCGATTTTGTATTGTAATTTCGAAGTGGGTATAGGCTGAAAAAAAATTAAAAAGCAGGTAGGCTTCATTAGTTTAATGCACTTTTTAGATGGAATCCGGATCCCACCTTTCCACAACTCTTTTATGGGGAGTTTAATTTCCACTCAGATTAAATCCCGATTCAAGGCGAGTGGAGAGATGGTTTTATTTTGTGGCAATTCAATTTCTAACCAAGCAAACTTCACCTTGGTCTTTAGGAAAATTTTGTCCTCTGATCTTTTATTCACCTACTCCATTAGTTATTTGTTCAGTTGTAATTATAGGATAATGAAAAAAAGAAATTGAATTAAAATGCAATTTTTTTTTTTTTTAACTTTTCACGCTTGAAGCCTAGTCATCTTGTTCATGTTGTATTTCATTGTTTCAAGAAATTTAGTAGTATATTTAGGAATTAAAACTAACAATAGAAAATTAAGCACATTTAGAAATTAAGGTATAGTTAGAGTAACAATAATTTAGTGCTTAAAAACCAACAATAGAAACTATTTTTTGATTGGAATTAATCTCCCATAATATAAATGTTAACTAATTATTTTATATCGGTTCGGTTCGGTTTATCATACACTAATCGAAAATCGCACCACAAGTATCGGTTCAGTTTGATTTTAGTTAGTTTTTGTCAGTTCAATTTGATTCGGTGCTATTTGTCTATTTCTGTTTCCAAAAAGGCCACCCCTAACATCATCGACTGCAGCCATAAAGATGGTTTGGAAGTGAAGGAGAGAAGATGAAGATGGGCAGAAGAGCTATCGGGGACTCAGGGGCTAGGGAAATACTCGAAAGAGGGAGTTATTATTCATATATATGGGTACATATATTTTTATTAACATAAAAAACCCCGAATTAATGTAACGAAACACGTTGGAATAATGGTGGATGATAGATTCAAGACAAAAATGATATTATGATCTCTTCGATCTAAATACTAGACATTTTCCTAAACGAATTTGTGGAATCATAGTGTGCAGCAAAAGGCAAATAATCAATCTTCTTTGCATTTGATCTAAAGCATGTCTTCAACGTAAAAGCAATGAGGAATACGAGTAGATTCAACATTTTGGATCTCTCACGTTACCAAGATTAATGCGTACTAACCCTTTTGGAGTCACATATGCTCATGTCAAAGGAGACTACCTATTGAAAACCACCATTGTACATGCATATCATTTGTCAACATTCTACTTGACTAGTTCCACCAACTGAAGAGCTGCCCATTTCTCGTTTCAACTAACAACTCCATCTAGAAACTTTGCATTTCAGGTTTTTGGGTGCAAGGAGTTTTCTTAAAACTTTAGTGTGACTTTGTGAGACCTAGAGAGGCAGACTTGATTCTGGTATCAGACCAACCAACAAAATAAGAAATCCTATTTCTCTAGGTTCTTTCAAGTCAAGGTCTTAGTGTCGAGTATGGAGAAAAATAATTAAAGATTACAAAGTTCTGAGCGTCACCAACACAGTGCCGATCAGGATTTGGCTCTCTTAGAAATTAAGCACTCATTACACAACCTGCTCTACATGAGAATCATCCACACAACCATCTGTGCATCCTATCCACGTTTGGGTTTCTTGCACCAACAATTAGTATTCAAAAGAGAAGCATAACCATATAAGAATGCTTCAACCTTTCAACCTTACAAATTAAGGTAGAGTCTTCGTAAAAATAACAATTTTATCACACTAGACAATGAATGGCAGTTCTACTTATTTCATCATTCCAACTTCCAAAAAGAGCTTTGTATTTATTTCAGCCACCACCAAAATATTACAAAAGCCCTATAACTGATAACTCAAACAAAGGAGGAAGGAAATGGTAGGACTAGAACCTCACCAATATAACCCCACAAGCTGGGTTGAAAAGAACATGCCTATGAGATAACAAAGATGCAGCCGAAAAGAAACCCTCCCTCTCTCACTACATACTCTACAACCCATCCAAAAAAACAAGCCAGAGTATCGTACAGAAAAATAAGAAGCCAAAGGAATCCCTACTCCGTTAGTACTTTTAATCAACACCTACCAACATTACAGACCTATTCCTGTGGCACCAATACCAAACATATGCCCCCCCTCCCTCAAAACATTGTCAGAGTATTCTAACAGTATAAAACATTCATGGTTTAAACCACTATGAAATGACATTACAAAAACAAAAATATGACATTGTAGAGAAGGAATGTCTGCAATCATTACCTAGACACTGTAACTGCTCTCAAGAGTTAAGTGGTTAGTCCCATGCACTGGTCACCCCAGCACCATAACCTCCTCCTCCTCCACTAAACCCACCAGAACCCCCATATCCTCCTCCACCATACCCACCAGAACCGCCATATCCGCCGCCGCCGCCGCCGCCACCGCCACCACCACTATAGGAATCCCTTCGAAAGTCACGGCCACCAAACCGACCTCCCCCAGAACGGCGGTTCCTCCCACCACCGTAAGAGGATCGAGCTGCATACCGTGACAACCAAGCAGGTACTTCTTGATTTGATTCTTGCATCAAATCTGCTAGAGACTTGGCCAGTGATGAATTGTTCTCATTAAAGAAGGCAGTAGCCAAACCAGATTTCCCAGCTCGTCCAGTACGACCAATGCGGTGAACATAATCATCAATGTCATTTGGAAGATCAAAGTTGACAACATGTGCAACGTGAGGAATATCAAGCCCACGTGCAGCAACATCAGTAGCCACCAAAATTGGAGTATTGCCGCTCTTAAATGACCTCAATGCTTGTTCTCTTTCCTGTAGACAAGTACAAACAAATAAGTACATTGCCAAAAGGTAGATGTATACAGTAACACAGCACAACACTCATCTAAAAAAACTCCGGCACCTCTTAATTACTACATGGCCTTGTGCACATGGCGTAGATTTCATAAAAATGCACAGTACACACAACTAAGTACATTGCTTAAAGGTAGATGTATACAGTAACACAGCACAACACTCATCTAAAAACACTCCAGCACCTCTTAATTACTACATGGCCTTGTGCACATGGCGTAGATTTCATAAAAATGCACAGTACACACAACTAGTCCATTTAACTTTCCTCTAAACCCAAGTTAATAGTCTATCCATAATTAGCCTCTCGACACCACCTTATCATTCCATTAAGATACAACATTAAGAGAAAAATGCTTCTATATAACAGCACAGTACATAGTTGACAGCAAGAAAGTCAACACAAATCACAACACCAACACTAGACACATGTCCTGAGAAAAGCCTTAATTGCCAATTAAGTATTCATGTGACAAGGCTCACCAGATAAAAGGAATGGCATACAAACAGAGTGCTGATATCAAGACCTTATAAAAGGCACAATTATTTTCTTCTCTACTTGTTTTTTACCTAGCCTACTTTTAGCTTGAAGGAGTTCTGGCAACATGCTACTTCAAAAAGGGATACTTTTCCTAGATTACCATGCATGACCAACCTGCTAACTCAGCAAGTCTGAGTAAGCACTTCCATTTTTTTTTTTCTACTAACAAAAAATGGCCGAGTTTGTTAACTTAAACATTCTCATAGCATACTATTAGGGTGAGCATTTATGGCACCAATGACCCAACCACACCAATGTAACTTCCTAAAAACTGGAAGAAAAAATGCTGTCTTGAAAAAGCCTGGCATCATTGAACACCAGATAGAAAAACCAAGTTACCTGCTGTGTTCTGTCGCCATGAATAGTAGTTGCAGGAAAACCATTCATACACAACCAGTGTTCCAGGGAATCAGCTCCCTTCTTTGTCTCCACAAAAACTAACGTCAGAGCTTGCTACAAACAAAAATTAAGAAAGTGAGTAGGAAAAAAACAGCTAACATGACAACTCCTAATCCTACCCAGACCATTCAAAAAGATTAACAAAACTGAGTTTCCTAAGTATACCTTCCCCTGTGTACCATTGGCCCTTTGTGCATGTAGAAGGTCCATAAGGTGACTTCTTTTATCAGATTCATGAACAAATTCCACTCGTTGGACAATCAAATCAGTACTAGAACCCACCCTTCCAACAGCCAGAAAGATGTACTTGGAAAGAAAATCAGAGGCCAGTCTCTGCGTGCAAACCACAGATATCAAATTAAACACCACTTGAAGATTCTTCAGAATATTGGAACAGAGATAAGAAACAAGAATAGACAATTTCTTCATTTATGACATGTGTTCATTTGGAAATCCCTTGAGAGATATTCCCAGGCCTGCTTAACTTAAGACAACTTTCAAGAATCCTCAGATCTATAAACTTTTATGTAGACGATGATAAAAACAGAGCTAAATGTCCTTTTTTTTATTTACCTTTTTTAAAAATTTGTCGGCAGTGTAATATACTTGCATATCAAACTAATGTCCAAGTGAGAGAATGCAATTAACATTTGGAGCCAATAAAGAAATTTTCAATTTATGAGTCATGATTAAATATAAAACCTAAACAATTGCCAAAGCTATGTATGAAGGACATACTTCAATTTGAAGTTGGTGAGAAAAATACCTGTATTTCTTTTGGAAAAGTGGCACTGAACAACATAGTCTGTCGCACACCTGGTGGAGGCATGTCCATTTGTTCCACAATTTTCCTTATTTGCGGTTCAAAACCCATGTCCAGCATTCGATCAGCCTCATCAAGGGCTAAATACCTAATATTCTGCAATGACACTCTAGCTCTCTCCAGCAAATCCACCAATCTTCCAGGAGTTGCCACAAGAATATCAACACCTCTTTCCAGTTCCCGCAGCTGTCCAAAAATACTTCATCAAAATCTGCTATATAGCTCAAAAATGACAAGCTTGCACAATAATAAAGAATGGATTTTGTCCAGATCATAAGGAACAAGTCAACTGCCAAGCACATATGCAAAGGAATCACCATTACTGTAATTAAAACAAAAGGAGTATAACAAATTCCTAACCCCATTGTAAATCTATTTACATATAGACAATAAAAACCAGTATATTCATGAAACAGGATTTAGCAAAATTCTAATTGAGACGACTGGGAAAACCAAAAGTTCTGCTTATTCTTTTAAAAGACACCAAGTCTAAGGAACAAGACAAAAAGAAAAAAAATATCAAATGTTATGTTCAAATAAGCTGAGAAAAACAACATGCCCGTTCAATTTAAAAGGCAAGTTCATAAAAGAGGAGGAAAAAGTAAAAAAGAGCTTCTTGTGATCCACAGTTTGTGCAAAATGGAATGGTTAGGGATCCCAACCAGGGTGTCTGCAAGCTTAAATGCATTTACAGTTTTTTCTTTCATATACAAAACAAAACCATTCAATAATAGTGTCAGGATTCCCTGTTAACTCTAAAACCAAATCATGCTCATAGTAGTCCTAACTGAGCTGGGCAAAACCCACCTAGATGGTCAATTAATTCGATGAGGTTTATCCACATGCAAAATGTGTTGACCAATGTTATCTACTTCCTCCTCAAGTTGTCAACAGTATGAATAACTATGTAGAAATAGTGATTCTCAGTAGAGAACCTACATTTCTATAGAAATTGCAGATTTCAAATATCCCTTGCACCCAGTAATCATCCAAGGGCCTCTCAAGTGGAAGGAAAAAAGACCAATATAAAAACTCAAAAAAGTTGTGCAACTTAACAATTGAGTAAAAAAAATGCAGGCTAAGAACCTTCGTGCTAAGTCACAGTACAGGTGATTTTTCATGATAGATAAAACCAAGAGAGAAAGAGAGAGGGAGAGAGAGAGTATAATCAAAATTGAAATGAAATTGCAAGCACATAAAACCACAGATAAACCTGTAAACTTTGTGACTTTGAAAGTCTATCTATAAATAAACTAGTGCACTATGTCAATAACAAAACAACACATGAAGACAAAAGCCAATTCAACTCAAATAGGGGGGGGAGACCAAAATATACAGAAGTAATAAGAAAACCTGTTGATGAATTGGAGCTCCTCCATAAGCAACAACAGCTCTGACACCAGTTTGATATGAAAATTTCTTAGCTTCCTCGTGTATCTGAAACACAAAAGAGATTTCAGGTCTCCTGACAACACACACTGCTGGAAAAAGGAAAAAGTTAGGAAAGATAAAAGTACTAAAACCTACTTGAGAAGAAAGCTCCCTAGTAGGAGATAAAATGAGAGCAAGTGGGCAGGCTGTATGTGAACGGGGCGGTCTCTGTGGAGGTTGGCCCTTCATGATTCCACTAATGATAGGGAAACAGAAAGCAGCTGTCTTGCCAGAACCAGTTTGAGCACATGCCATCAAGTCCCGACCTCCAAGGGAAATTGGAATGGCATGCCGCTGCACAGGTGTTGGTTTCACATATTTGCACCTCTGAATATTTTTATTAAGTGCATCACCCAAGTCAATCTCTGCAAATGTATTCACAGGGGGTGGAACATTGTCACCACTTGTCTCCACAGGAATGTCTTCATAGGCATCAAAGTTAATGCCACTGTTCTCCTGATCAGTAAACGGCTGCTCTGTTTCGTCATCATCTTCAAAGGGGTTCACTTCCCTGTCCCTCCCACGGTCCCAACCGCCACCTCTGCCGCCACCCCATCCCCCACCGCGGCCGCCGCCGCCGCCACTCCCTCCATACCCAGACCGACTGTTGTCATTCCTGCCGCCACCCCAACGAGATCCACCATACCCACCTCGATCATTCCCCGCAGGCGCACTATACGCTGGAGCAGGTGGGTCCGATGAAGGCGGACGGTTACGCAGATGCGGGGGGACGTAGGTGGACCGCGACGGAGCACCAGCAGTGGGAGCACCACCGGCAGCGCTGTTAGCAGAAGACCCAGAACCTACATTCTCAGCTGCAGAATTTGCAGCCAAATCTGCCCATGAAGCTCGCATAGTCGATACAACTACAACCAAATTGTCACTCCAAAACACCCTCCCAACTCCTTAACTTCAAACACCTCCAAATTCAATCTCAAGTCCAACGAAATCCAAATATCCAAATCAAACGCCGAAAATATAATAAAACCTGAACAACACAAAACAACAAACACCCGATGCATAATCATCAAAACCAGCTCAGAATCGCACAAGGCATAAGCACGGAAAGCAAACAGACTAACAAGAACAGCAATGCACCCTAAATCACAAAACATAGACCTAAAAATCAAAACTCATTCTCTCGGTTTTCGCATTCTTTCAACACAAAATTCAATCCAAAGCACCAAACCAGACCTAATCAAAAGCAATTGAAGAAGAACAATCCCCGATCTACATGTACACAAAAGCAGAACCAAGGAATCGATGAAGCTAATGCAATACAGGTAGAGAGAGATGAACAAGCAGAGTAGAAGAGAGAGAGAGAGAGAGAGAGAGGGAGAGGATATAGAGAGAGAGAGAGAGGAGGCGACCTGCACGGATGGAAAAACCCTGAAGCGGACGCGACGGAGAATGAAAATAAGATCTTTGAGAAAGAGAAAACCCTAATATTTTTGAGACAAGAGGCAGCGCTTTAAGGCCTAACAAGCAACAAAAATATCTTCCTCCTCTTTTTTTTTTGTTCTTTTTTTTTTTTCTCTCTCTCTCTCTTTCTTCCTCGATACCCCAACGTCGTTCCTTCTCTCTCTCTCAAATTAATTTTTTTTTCTTTTTCTGTTTTTTTTTTTCTTGAAGAGAAATTTGAATTTGAATTCTCTTGGAAAAGAAAAAGGTGTGAGAAAATATATTGCGGCTGGTTGGCGTGGGAATGTGTTAAGAATGAGAGGTCCTAATATTTTCCCTTTCTTTATTTCAAAAAAAATATATTTTCCCTTTCTATCCACCTTTAATCTATCTCAATCACCCGATGGTAACTTTGTCTTTGTTATTACACTGTAAATTACATTCGTGCATTGATCATTGAAAGATAAAACTTCATTAAAGAATAGAAATGTTGGCGGCACTGCCGTCTCAACTGAACCGATATTGTTGTCGATCTAAAGCTAGGAAACTTATAATCGCAACAGACATCAGACCGGCAAACTTTAATACTTGAGGTCTTGATTTATTAATTATGTTTCTATTAGTTGAGAGTTTCGTGATTGTTTGGTTATGATTATTTCAAATATAGGGTTACACTAATTCACTGTTATTTAGTACAAATGTCAAGTTGTTCTCTACTTTGTTGGACGAGAAGAAAGCGAGTAAAAGAAAAATAATTTTAAAGGATGATCATAAACTCGATCAGTTTGCTAATTGCACTAAATCATGGTCAAACAACACTAATCTCAATATGTTGCATACAATGTGTGGATATATGAATTTTCAATTTTTTAAAAAATATCGCAACATGTCGCAGTATCTCATAACCAAATTCCAGATAATCATCGCAAAGTATGTGCACTCACTGACATTAAAAAAAAAATTATATAAACAATGAAAACCAATGAATTTGCTAGTTACACCAGATTATAACTATCTGACACTAATTTATAACTAAAACGCAGTATGTCAAACTGTGTCTTACTCAAACAACATAAAATCATCTCAAAACTTGTGCACACGATTGTCAATTGGAAAAAAGTTCAAGGGCGTTCACTTTGTACAACAACTACTATGGTTAAAAACACCGATTTTCAGACAATTACCATAGGTATTGATACAATGAGAAGCTATCGTTTAAATGTTTGAGAGAGAGAGAGAGAGAGAGAGAGAGAGAGAGAGAGAGAGAGAGAGAGGCTATTGTTTAATCATGTTTATATCTCAAAGAAACTGAAAATGTATGTCAAAGTTTTAGAACGAGATACGCACAACCTAAATATGTATAACTAATTGTTTAATCATGTTTATATCTCAAAGAAACTGAAAATGTATGTCAAAGTCTTAGAACGAGATACGCACAACCTACATATCAAGGAATTATGGTTCATATGAATCATTTTCTAAACAAAATTGAGTTAAAAAAGACATAAAAACTACACTGAGCATATGGTATAAGTGATAGAGTGAGACTAAGAGGGAGAGGAGAGCGATTAGGGGTAGGTCGCTAGGGATCGATCGGTGGGGACTAGGGGTCGATATGTGGGGGCTAGGGCTAGGGCTGGGTCGGTGGATGCGAGGGCGTCAGTGGCCGGTCGTGGGGGTGACCGCCGACGTCATTCTCTCGGTTGTGGACGCGGAAGTTAGGGTTCGCATAGCCGATCCAAATACGAATCACCTGAAGGCTGGGTGATTGGTGCACCGGGGATTACAACCGAGAGAGTATCACCTGCTCAGGGGATGAAGCATTATTGGATGAGGAATCAGAGAATTGACAAGGAAAAGAAGGGAAGCAAGTACTTTGGAATTGTTGAGAAGGAATGCGATGAAGAAGAGAAGAAGGGGATGTTTATGAAACTTGCTAAGGAGAAGAAGCACAATCAAAGCAGCTAGATATGGTATGTTCTAGCTGCTATCATTGGCTGTTCTGCAGAGAACACCGATGCTGTAAAGAAGAATGCTACTGCAAAGAACACCAATGCTGCAGCAAAGAACACCCCAATGTTGCTGCAAAGAACACTGATGTTGCCGCAAAGAAGAATGATGATGTTGCAAAGAAGAACACTGATGCTGCTAGCAAGATGAAGAAAATGCATGTTTGAAAATTTTACAAATCAATGATTGAATCAAAAGAAAAATAAGAGAACAAGAGAATTTTTGGGGCAACCCTAGGTCTACATTCATGGGATGTAAAAATCATTCGTATATCTTCCTCCGGTTTTAAATAAAATGCCAAAATAGCTGGGAGTACTGCAAAAAACTCAAGTGTTTTTACTCTTTTCCGACTCTGTTACCTGGCTGGATACCGTGCTGCTTTGACTGCCACCAAGTGGAGTACAGCTCCAACATCATTCTAGGTGTGGTTGAGGGACCGAGAACCAGCTTTCAATACTAGATTCAAGTTTACGTTTGGTATGTACGGCGTTTTCAAGTTCCGCATCACTTTTAAAGGTTTCCATAAATTTTTTGACAAACTTATACGGGGCTTTGAACTATCGGGCCAAAGATGATGTTATGGGAGAAAAGAAGCAAGGCAAAATTCATGGATGATGCTCCAAGCAATAAGTATGTCAAGGATGAACTAATTATGAGTGTTGGGTGCTTGTTATATGAAGAATCACAAATTCTAGTTTTTAAACAAAACCAAGTTTTTTTTTTTAGGGCAACGGAAGACTAATCCATTGATGAAAATCATAACGACCTCACTCGGTCAAGCATGAAGGGTACAAAAACCCTTCATATTACAACGTAAGCTCATCAAGAACTCAAAAACCAAAAGGAAATCCAAAAAACTAAAGTTCAAACCAAAGAAACTACCAGCAAAAGCAAAAGAAACAGCAAGAGCAAAAGAAACCTAAAAGCAATAACCCTACAGCTGCCCAAGTGTGACACCTCCTTGAATCAGTTGACGCCTAAGACTTTTATGGTGTACATCGCCCAAAACAAACAAGCACCATCACACCCTAGTAGGCATAGGGGATCTTCTCCTAATCAGTCCGGGAATCCAGCGGAGCTGTCGCTCCCCCAGGCCATCCATGCACACTGCTAGGACTATCCTCAGTAGAGACCATGGACCCAGAACCACCACACACAGACACCGCCGCTTTAACCTTGTTTCTATGTCCTCAAGGCCTGCCCTTCTTCTTGTACACATTGGGAGGCGACGTCACCTTCACGTCTACCAAACCATCAGAGGAGAATTCCAACCCTAGGTTTTCTAGTTGCAGAGTGCCCGGAACCAGAGCTAAACTATGTTTAGCTTGTTTACCATTATCCACATCCTCCTCCTCCCTAGGACGACACATCCCAACCACAGGAACAAGAGCAGAGGTGCCTTTAGTCCCAGGTGAAGATTCCACCTCCGGGAGAGGACGAATCTGCACTTGTTTCTTCTTCAATAAATTAGGAACCTTGAAAGTCGAAAGCAAGGAAGGAGAGGGCTGGGAATTAACCCTAAACACGAGCTCTGGGAGAGCTGGCCCCTGAGCCTGCTGCTAACCATCTTCCACCACATCCTCCCTTGGATACCTCTGTCCTCCATGATTCAAGAAAGCACACAATCTGCACCTCCCCAAAAGCCGCTCATACTGAAACCTCAAAGTGAGAACGTCGGTAGGCGAAAACCTAACATGACGATCCAAACGCACCAGGTCATTGATGGCCAAAGTAATCCTAACCCGAGCATCACCACGCCGGATATCCGATTGATCCACATCCAATACCTCACTGATCGTTCCTCCCACCAGCCGGACAGTGGGTTCCGACAAGATACCCAGGTGGAAAACCATGAATCCCAACCCATATCCAAATAAAGTCAAGCTTCACCTCATTAATCGCTGAAAAGCCATCGTAATTGTTCAACAAAATCATAGCACGGTGAAAACTCCACGAGCCCCCCTTCTTCACCAGTGCAACATGACGTTCAAGAGTGAACGTAAACAGAAAACTATCCCCGCGTGGTTGGACCTCCACGGTCTCGTTAGTCGCCACATTGACCGCACCGCACTCCGAAAAGAATCCAAAACCACCGCCCTACAAGTGTTGAGTTTCCCCACCAAGTAGAAGCGACGAGCAAGAAACTCCTTCCCCGGAACCCTAAGGTTTCCCAGGTCAACCGGTTCCTCACCCTCCTTGAGCAACAATTTGGTTGCTAGCCTGGCCGTCATGGAAGCAATAGCCGTTGCCATGAAGCAGGACGCCGCACAACTCAAAAAACTCCAAACCCTAACCCTAGCAGAGCGAGAGAGATAGGGGAGAGAAAGTCGCAGTATTACAGGAAAAAAATCCTAGATCAGTCTAACTTATTATTGCAATAACTTAAACAAAACTAAGTTTGAAACTATGTTCGTCATTTATAATAGTAGCATTTTGTGAAAGAGATTTTGTTATTCAAGAAACATAAATAGATTTTGCATTTCTAAAAAAAAAATGTTGATAAAAATGATTATTTGAACAGAACTGTCAGTGACAACAAATAAATCAACAGAAATTAAGTTGATGAAATTGGTATAAAAACTACTTTGGAATATTGGAATTAAAGTTTGAATTTGAAGGGAGTTGTCTTTGAAATGAATGGAAGGAAGAAGAGATAGTGGCATAAGAGTACTGACATCTAGTGTATAATAATACTGCAGCAGATTCTTGTATTGATGAACAAGTAACAGTTGCATTGGAGCCAAAACATAGGTACTAGGAATGAGTAGTCTGGTCCTAGACACTACCAGCATGCTAGGATCAAGTGAACCAAAACAAATCCCACCAAGCAAGCTATCTACAACATCCTCACCGAGAACAATAATCATTTCTTAACTATCAAAGAGAGGTGACCATCAGGTTTGGACTTCAGCTCTCCTAAAATATCAGTAAATATGTAAATGCCAGTATCTAGAGCATTGTATGCAGTAGAAATACCACATTTTATTAAAAACCCAAAAAACACCTTCTGTTATTGGGCTAGGAAAAGTAGGAGGACCCATGACAGGGCTCCTTGGAGGAGAAGGATGACCATTAGTAATTGAAGAAGAGTATTTCCTGAAAAAAGTTTAGCCTGTAACACAGCCAGGGGGGCTCTCTTGAAGCTTTGGAGAGCCTTCATGGTCTCTCAAGATTTTATTGTTCAAAAGCACTCTTATAGTGGGAGGAGAGCCTTCATGCTATCATCGATTGCATATCAAAAATTGACTAAAAAAGTCGAAGCCTGGAAGGATTAAGATGCATTGGCATTTTTTTGAAAGGAAATGAAGCTGTAAACAATATTAAAGGAGTACTTCTACTACGATAGGAGAAACAAATAGAGAAAATAGAGAAAGAGAGAAAGAAATGGAAAAAGAAAGTGACGGAAAAAATATGGAAGACGACGGGTGGCCCAGTCATGTTTTTCTGCTGTTTACTTTTTTTGTATGTTTAGCTTTTAGAGGGACAAATTGGAAAATAAGAATTTACAAAAATCAAGGAAAGTATACCTAGCAAATGTAGAGGTCTCAATACAGCTACCCATAATTATTTTACTTATGATAAAATAAATTTCAATAGATGAAAGGCCAAAAGTGCACATACGTACGTTACATACACATAGATTAATGGTACCATTCACTAATACAACTGATGCTCATTTATTTCAAATAGCCTACAAACTATTCTAGTTATGCTTGCACAAAATAAGCTAAGTTAAATTACCTTTTGCCTTGTGGTGTACCAGAAAATTCATTACTTGGTGTAAAAACAATAACCTCATAGCATGCAAGCTCGCAATAAAACCTACAATCAAAGAAAAACTTTCTCGTTGCCCTTACCCTTGAGTTAGGGGTGGTTGACGGAAAAGTGAGTCTCAAGAGGGTATCTGCTTCCTTTGCAATTTTTATTCTTGTAGGGTTCTTGTTTCTTGCTCCCAGAGGACTCCCCTTTTCTATTTTGTCACAACATTCGCAGCAGTCTCTGTCTGCACCATGGTGCCATCATTTGCTTCTTGAAGTCCCATTGATCTAGCACCAAACTTGGTACTGAATTAGGAAATCTTGATTTTTCTTTGGTTGTGCTCATAAGTCATAAGGTCCCCTATAGGGTCCATTCTCCGAAAAAGTCCCCTATAGGGCTGGAGCAGAAGGAGCCTTCGGCTTCTTTTATGTTTTTTTTTTATTTAGTTGAAAATTTCATCTAAATGAGTAAATTCACAGTTTAAAAAAAAAAAGCACATAATACCTAGTCCCTCACGCGCTCTTAAAGCCCAGTGTCCCGTCCCCCCCCAATCAGAACCCGCTAAGCCCACAGATTACTCCAAACCGTCTCCAAAGCGCGTAGCCACCCCTCTCCTTCCATTTTATCGTTTCAAACTCCCAAAACCCGAAAATAAAAATAAAAATCCCAAAAGTGCAAAAAGAAAGAAAAGAAATAAAATTCAGAACAACTAAAAAAGCCTCGGTTTCTCCACCACCGCTCCTCCCTTCTCTCCCTCTCTCTCTCTCTCTCTCTCTCAGAATTTCCAAGACGCAAAGAAAAGAAAGAAGAAGAAAAAAAAGAGAGGAGAGCAGAAATCTAGGGTTTTCTGGATCTCCAGAATTAGGGTTTTCTCGATCCGCGAGACGGTGTCGTTTTGGGGTGGAAGACGATGGATTCGGTCCCGTCGAACTCGCTTGGGAACCTCGACGAGCAGATTGCTCAGCTCATGCAGTGCAAGCCTTTGTCCGAACAAGAGGTACCGTCGCCTCGCTCACTTTCCGTTCATCGTTTTCTATTGATTTGTTTGTGTTCTTGGCCTTGTGTTTCTTTTTCTGGAATTTTTTCTGGTTATTTTTGGGAATGGGATGGATCGGGTTGTGATTTGTTAGGTTTCTTGTGCATTTCTTTGGTTGTTTGGGGTGTGATCTGTGAATTTAGCTCAAGTAGGGATTTCTGGGGACCGATCTAGGTCTCGGATTGTTGATATCTTGGAATTTTAGGTTTGTGAATCAGATCTATGGAAGTTTTGCTTGTTTCCACATTGGGGATTTCTCGAAATGCGTGAAATTCTTGATCGGATGGAACCATTCTTGTGTTCTTTAAGGGAAATGTGGGGTCAGATCTCCTTCGGAGATGGGATTTGTGGAGAAAAATAAAAGTTTGAATGTATAGGTAAAAGTATGCAGCTTGACATCCTTGTATTCTTGTGACGAGTTATGAGTAAAAAGAGGCTTCTTGGATTGCAAATTTTGAGTGTGGTTTTGGCTCATTGATTGCGACTTTATTGCATGGATCAAATGTTCAGGAGCTACGATGAAATATTCCTCATTTGGATAATCATCTGTCCTAGAACTTTAAAGTTTCTAGAGCGGTGTCGCAAAATAGGAGGAAATGCATATTTTTTTACACATTTTCATTACTCAAGCTGTTGGGTTGTTTAATGATAATAATACCAGATTAATGAGACGGTATATCTTTAAGTTTTCATATTTGATGTTGCTGCTTGAGTGTTTGTGATACTAGTGGACAACCATTGTTTTTGTATCTCACATTGTCAAGTTTTATATTTGTTTACTTACATCTTTTGTTTAATTTCCTGGTAATTTCTGTAGTCATATGTGTTTTCATCCTTCATCCTTCATTCATCTAAATCTTTGGTCAACATATTTGTTTGTTCAATAGGTAAGGGGGCTCTGTGAAAAGGCTAAGGAGATATTGATGGAAGAAAGCAACGTTCAGGTTAGCCTTTTTAGTTAATTCATTTTTTTCTTTATATAATTATGTGTTACTTCCCCAAGATCTTCATTCATATTGTAAACTTATGCAATGATATTGTTAAGTAGAGCTTTAAGTTGCTTAAATCACAAACTCAAGGATTACTGGAAAGTGTGCATATGGTTTTCTTCCGTTTCCTCGAGTGTTTTGGTGTTCACTTCTGGCTTTAAAGTTATCATATATTTTGCTAGATATATAGGTAATTAATCTTTTTGGTTTCATGCATTGCAGCCTGTGAAAAGCCCAGTAACTATTTGCGGTGATATTCATGGACAATTTCATGATCTTGCCGAGCTTTTCCGTATTGGAGGAAAGGTATTTGTTCTGATTTGAGCTATTTAGTTATACTCATGTTTGGTCCAAGGGAGGGTGTTTACAGGCCAGAGCTGTTTACGAAGATATGTTATTGTAATGTAATTTTATGGCATGTGTAAAGAAAGTGTTTTAATTTAAGGATGATTAGTGTAATCATTTACTTTAGTGTATTTAATCAACTCTAAAAGTGTATCTGATTGATCTTGTGATTTTGATGTTAATTTGTACTTGGTATTGGGTATTTCACATTAATGAAAATAATAGTTTTTCTTCTTGCAATTTTGCTTGTAGTGTCCAGATACCAATTATTTGTTTATGGGAGATTATGTGGATCGTGGCTATTATTCCGTTGAAACCGTAACTGTAAGTATGAGTTTTTTACTTTTATTTCCTTTTCTCTCAATAAGGTTCAGTTATTAGTTTGGGCTCCCCTTTTCTTGTCATTGAAATAAAAGGTTTTTTTGGAATCTGGGACAAGAGTTATTTGGTTAAAGCAGTTGGGGATTTTTTTCATTGTATTAAATTACAGTTTTTAGTTGAGCACCGTTAATTTTACTATAGCGAGTTGGATACATGTTGAGCCTCACCTATGTGGTCCCCCAGTTGACCTAATAGGAGGCTAGAAATTTGGGGATAATATGAAGATAATGAGACTGGTCTAAGTTGTGTTGCCCTTAAGAAACTGAATGTTGTTATGATGGAAATTTCTCATTTTCAAGGCTGCTTCATCTTGCCTTTTTGACTCCTCATGTATATTATTGCTCCTGACTCCTTTATCTGTTAAATCAGCTTTTGGTGGCCTTGAAGGTTCGTTACTCTCAACGTATAACTATCCTAAGAGGGAATCATGAAAGTCGTCAGGTATGTTCTCTCTCTCTCTCTCTCTCTCTCATTATACGGTGTTATTGTTATATCAGTTTGTTTATGATAGTAATGTCTTAATATTTTTCCATTGCAGATTACTCAAGTTTATGGTTTTTATGACGAGTGCTTACGGAAGTGAGTTTCTTAGCATCTCTTGCGTTGTTGATTATGTTTTATAACTATGATGTTGTGTGGAATTTTATTTATTTATTTATTTTTCAATAGGCAAGTTTTGTGTGGCATGTCACATAACCGAGAACTCTATTTTTCATTTGCGTAGGTTCCGTTTAAACATTGTATATATGTAATGTGTCCTTTTGTTTAGAAATGAAGGCATTGAGCATCGAATATTAAAAAATTAAATATTTTCAACTTTGTTAAGAATCAGTTCTTGGAGTCTATTAAATTAATCAAGTTTGAGATGTACATTACATTACAGAATTGTAGTGATTGTTGCTCGTCATAAATGTTGATGTCTTCGGATGGGATGGTGTTTGGTTGCTCCGGTCACCTAAGTATTTTATATTGACTAACACTTTCCTGTCCCATCAATTGGTTTTATTATATTTTTCAAGCCTGCAAACATAATTCATTTTTTGTTTCTATTTGCAGGTATGGTAATGCCAATGTTTGGAAGACCTTTACTGATTTATTTGACTATTTTCCCCTGACAGCTTTGGTTAGTATAATTTTTCAGTTATTTATGATGCTTAAATATTTAATGTAGTTTAGTGGGCCAACTCTGTTTTGTTTGTTCAAGTTAGTACTCCATACAGCCGTGAAATTGTAATTGTTTCGGTTGAAGATGCACAAGTCTGGAATTTCTGGTTGCATGCTAATACCATCGATTATGTTGCTACCATCTCAATTGCATTAGGCCCTACTATTATATTGCCATGTTGAAAGTTGTTTTTCTATTTGTTTGTTCTAGCAGAATAGGTGGACAGCAATATGCCTGTTGATGCTAAATTTGAAATCATACATCTTAGTAGGATTGCTTTACAGCTAGAGTTTCACCTGTCATTTTGGCAACTCTGTTGGGTCGTAGGTGACATTTGCCATGTAAATCATTGTTGATTGCCTAAGGTGCTGGTGAAGCACTCTGATTCTTTTCCCATATGCTAAATTTCTCTTATTAATTTTTGAAGGTTGAATCTGAAATCTTCTGCTTGCACGGTGGACTTTCTCCCTCAATTGAAACCCTTGATAACATACGTAATTTTGACCGTGTTCAAGAGGTTCCTCATGAAGGTCCCATGTGTGATCTTCTTTGGTCTGACCCGGATGATCGCTGTGGCTGGGGTATCTCTCCCAGAGGTGCTGGATATACTTTTGGCCAGGTACTTTATTTATGTATTGAATATCTTTTTTTTTTCCTTTTTTTTTCTTTGTTGGGGGTATTGGGTTGAAATTAAATTGGCTGGGTCTTTATAGTTCCAACAAAATTTTGATCTGCTTACTCGTATTATTTTGACAGGACATATCCGAGCAGTTCAATCATACCAATAACTTGAAGTTGATTGCTAGAGCACACCAGCTGGTCATGGAAGGTTATAACTGGGGTCATGTGAGTATCGACCTTGTTTGGCTGCGTTGGCAAATGGTTTATATTTGGGAAGGAAGACTTGTATACTAATTTGTTTTCCTTGTGGCAGGAACAAAAAGTTGTCACCATATTCAGTGCACCCAACTACTGTTACCGCTGTGGAAATATGGCATCAATCCTAGAAGTCGATGACTGCAAAGGTCACACATTCATTCAGGTTGGTTCCTCTACTTTCTCTTAATCTCTCTCATTTCTCTGCCCCCACCCCACCCTACTCCGTGACACACACATGCTGACCATAAAGGCATAAAGTGTAGGTAATGTGTGACAAACTATTCAACGATCCTACATGTTCATTTGTTGTATTAATTGCCTGTATGCACAACTTGTATGGAAAGAGTTTGAAACTTTGTTTTCTTGTTTTACAGTTTGAGCCAGCTCCAAGGAGGGGAGAGCCAGATGTTACCCGAAGAACACCTGATTATTTCCTATAATTGAACTGTCAAATCAGTTGCTGAATTACCTACTGCTGCCTGCCTGCTAGAAGGTTTATGTGTTGAGGGTTCTACTAATTTAAGATATAACTTCACGATAGTGGTGGTCGATTGGAGAAAATCATGTAAGATTGGTAAGTGAGGCTTCCGTGAGTTGTGTTCAAGTTTCAGCCAAAGGAAGCAGCAGAGGTGGCGACACTGTTGCAGCATATGTATCATTTCCAGCAAACAATGTGGCATCTACTGTTTCGGATTTTTCATTCCTTTCCTTTTTTCTACTTATTTTTTTCTGTATTAGGATGGTTTTTTGGGGGTCTGTAGAGGGACGATGAGCTCACTTCATATAATGGGTGCTTTTATAATTTTCCCCTTGGTACGAATGAATGCTACATGTTATCCAATAGGTTCATTTTATTTTGATTATTTGGTAGTTCAGTTCAGTTCATATAATGGGTGCTTTTATAATTCCCCCCCTCTCGCCGTACGAATGAATGCTACTTGTTATCCAATAGGTTCATTTTATTTTGATTATTTGGTAGTTCAGTTCAGTTCATATAATGGGTTTGCATGCAGCTGTGCTTATTCGTTTGAGGCCTACTGCCACTCAACCCTTTTCTGCGTCCCCGATGGTGACTGGGTATGAGCCTAATGTCTCACACTTACGCATATTTGGGTGTGCAGTTTATGTGCCAATTGCGCCACCACAGCGCACCAAAATGGGTCCTCAAAGACGATTAGGCATTTATGTTGGATATGATTCTCCAACGATTATCCTCTACATAGAACCCTTGACAGGCGATCTCTTTACCGCAAGTTTTGCGGATTGTCACTTCGATGAGACAGTCTTCCAGTCGTTAGGGGGAGATAAGAACATCAATGTTCAACAGGAACGACCGGAATTGTCTTGGTCTGTCCCCACTCTGTCTCATCTTGATCCCCGAACCGTACAGTCCGAAATTGAAGTGCGGAGAATTCTCGATCTTCAGAACGTAGCAGAATCGATGCCTGGTGCGTTTTCTGATATCGCTAAAGTGACGAGATTACACATACCTGCTGCAAACGTGCCTGCAAGGATTGATGTCCCTAAATGTAGAGGACATGACGCCAACTCAAGAGTGCATGAGCATGGCGCCAACGTCCCATCTCTCAATGATGGTGATGTTATGGCTAGGCCCACGGCTCCTGCCAGGAAGTGCGGGAGGCCCATAGGTTCGATGGATTCTCGCCCACGAAAGAAAGCGAGTTTGGCACAGAATAATCCATTAATCATCGATATAAATAATCCATCTCATGAGAATATTCTGGATTATGGTTATGTCCAAGAGACATCATTGGGGGACGCTGCAATGTCAGAACCAACTCCAGAGAATAGAGGGATCTCCATAAATTACACTAGTGTACATGAGATGATGGATAGAAATTCTATGGCGATTGATGATGCATTTGCATATCATATTGTGAAAGGGATTATAGAATATGATGATATCGAACCTCGCTCTGTCGAAGAATGTCAACGAAGAGCGGATTGGCCTAAATGGAAAGATGCGATCCAGGTTGAATTGGATTCAGTAACAAAGAGACAGGTATTTGGGCCTGTAACGCAGACACCCCCAAGTGTAAAGCTTGTTGGCCATAAATGGGTCTTTGTTAGAAAGTGTAATGAGAAAAATGAGGTGGTAAGATATAAAGCCCGCCTTGTGGCGCAAGGTTTCTCACAACGCCCTGTAATCGACTACGAGGAGACATATTCTCCCGTAGTGGACGTTATAACGTTCCGCTACCTTGTCAGTTTGGTAGTTTCCGAGAAACTTGACATGCAGCTTATGGATGTGGTTACAGCATATCTCTATGGGGCTCTAGATTCAGAGATATATATGAAGGTTCCAGATTGACTTCAATTACCCAAATCAAGTGGCTCTAAACCATGGAGCGCGTTTTCAATAAGATTAAAACGCTCACTATATGGATTAAAACAATTTGGACGGATGTGGTATAACCGTCTAAGTGACTACTTGATTGGGAAGGGATATATTAATAATGAAATATGCCCATGCGTGTTCATTAAGAGAACAAGTTCCGGATTTGCAATCGTAGCAGTTTATGTCGATGACATGAACCTAATTGGGACTCTAGATGAGTTAAAGGAAACTGCTAATTACTTGAAATCCGAATTTGAGATGAAAGATCTTGGAAGACACGGTTTTGTCTCGGTTTAGAACTCGAGCATCGTAGTGATGGGATTTTGATCCATCAGTCTGCATATACTCAGAAAATTCTAAGGCGCTTTAATGAAGATAAAGCAAAGCTTGCGAGTACTCCCATGATCGGCCGTAGTCTTGAGCCCAGAAAAGATCCGTTTCGTCCAAGGGATGAGGACGAAGAACCCTTAGAGGCCGAAGTGCCCTATTTAAGTGCAATAGGCGCATTATTGTACTTAGCTCAATGCACAAGACCTGATATCTCATTCGCAGTGAACTTGTTAGCTCGACATGGCTCTGCGCCAACACGCCGCCATTGGATTGGTATAAAGACAATCTTTCGATACCTTGGAGGTACGATTGATATGGGCCTATTTTATCCCTACAGAGAGAAGAGGAATTACGGAAGAATGGGATCGGACCCCATTAGGCATGGAGCCACCGTCCACCATGACAAAGTGGCCGGCCATATTGCCGCCGACGCCGCCACCAACACCAAGGGTGGCCGGCCTCACCCTACTCCCCTCCATCAAAACGACAGTGATGTTTTGATGGGTTTTGCTGATGCAGGGTACCTCTCTGACCCTCACAAAGGTCGCTCCCAAACGGGTTATGTCTTTACCATGGGAAGCATCGCGATATCTTGGAGGTCTACAAAACAGCCCCTTGTTGCTACTTCCTCGAATCATGCAGAGATTATTGCTCTACATGAAGCCGTTTGTGAATGTATATGGCTAAGGTCTGTGATTCGACACATTCAAGGAAGTTGTGGTTTGAAGTTTAATTACCACAGATGAACCTACATGCATTTATGAGGATAATGCAGCTTGTATTGAACAAATGAAGTTAGGTTTCATCAAGGGCGCCAACACCAAGCATATCTCGCCTAAGTTCTTTTATAATCAGCAACAACAATCACTTCTAAAGATTGAAGTGAATCAAATTCGATCAGAGGATAATGTAGTGGACTTATTCACTAAGTCGTTACCTAAATCCACCTTCGAGAAACATGTGAAAAGCATCGGATTGAGAAAGTTATCCGAACTCCCACGATTGTAGCAATCAGGGGGAGATATCGACATCAGGGGGAGTTATGATGTCTACATGTTCGATCTCGAAGAGTGAAGGACGTGTTGTGCTCTTTTTGTCCTTCGACCAGGATTATTTTTGTCCCACAGGGTTTTTGTTACCTGGCAAGGTTTTTAACGAGGCAACGGATGAAGCGTCACCACCAAGTTTGAGCGGCACAAGGGGGAGTGTTGAAGGAAAATCAAGTTTAGTGTGCCTTATCAAACTAGGAATAGGAATAGGAGAGAAGGTTCTAGATTTCCCAATCCTACACGGATTGGTATTCCTTGTAACATTAGAACTAGCACTTTGTAATCCCTATATATAGGGCTCCTATTCTCAATAATAAGAACATCATCTCTCTCATCAATCTCTCTCAAATACATTATACTTAAACAGAATACACAATATAGTGATATACAGAGGTGATACTATTGAGAGATCAAAGTATCAGACCATGTGTATTAAGGGATTTTGTGTAAGCCAAAGGCAACATGAGAAGTTTCTTAGCTCTGCCTACATATGCTCTCTTTGTCAAGTTATCGTAATTATTTTCCTCAATTGCATCCAAGATGTTTCGATATATCAGCAACGATGACCATACCTGCAAAAGATGCTGATTGTTAGATAATATGACAAGTGCAGAGAAGAAGATACAAAACCAACTTCTATAGGGATTGTCTTTATATGCCTAGTCGCCTAGTGGCGTTGATTATGAAAAATGAATTTGAATGATGTTCTTGGTGACGTGAATGTCAAAGGCTACATACCGGCCAACGGCTATCCTTTTCAAGTTGAGAAGCACCCTCCTCTGCCAGGTTGAAATAGAATCTCGCTCTGGTAATCTGTTCTTTCATGAACTCTCTCCATTGATCAGTGACCTTTCTTGAAAAAACATCGTCGTCGGATAACCCAAACTGTGCCAGCTCATCTTGGGGAAGATAAACTCTACCTCTCGCAGTACTAGAATAGAATAACAGGGAAAAAAGATCAGGAACAAGGTCATGTGAGGAAGTAAAAATTGACCATGAACATACTCAAGAAACTTACTCCTCCCCGACATCTCTAAGTATGTTTGTGAGTTGATTCCCTATACCCAAGTAGAGTGCAGCATCATATGTACTTTGAGCAGAAATCAGAGAATCTGGTGCAATTCCCATTACAGGAACACTCATTAGGCCAACAGTTCCAGCCACATAGTAGCAATAGAGATAAAGCTCTTGAAAATTCTGATATCGGCATTTTCTTGTGTCCATTCGCATACCCTCGATCATGTCCCTAAAAGGCTTTAGTAGAAAAAAAGAAGAAGATATTTTATGAGATCAAAATGACTACTACAAAATTTATAAGCAATCATTTTCATGAAATTAAAAATAAGCCAGCAAATTATAAGCACCTTAATGTCTAAGGGGAAGTTGAGAACAGTATGAGTCAATGCAGCATCAAGCATGTCATAAGGCCGTCCTTCGAAAATGTCTTCTAGTCTCTCTTCCCATCTATCAAGAACTTCAGAGTCCATGTGCCCAGAATTGGGGCCATCAACCAGTTCATCTGTTCTTCTGCACCAAACTGCATTTCGTTTTCAAATGAACATTTCAGAAATGATCAAAAACTGAACTTCGAAAGATTGACTTCTAGTGGCTACAAGACTAAACTAATCTTGAAGACAATGTTTTCTTGCCCAACTGTCAATACCACACATTAAAACTAGAACCCACCTGATCAATAATCTAGATTAACAGTTAGCCAAGAAAGAATTTCTCATTATATGAACTCAGAGGCAAGTTCTTACCATAGATTGCCCATATTGCCTTTTGACGCTCCTCTGTCATTAGCAAAGTGCCTGCATCAGTAGAATCAACCTGACATAAATCATTGAATCTCTAAGAAAGCAAAAGTGACCAACTAAGAAAGCAAAATTTTGGCAAGCAAAGATCATGTAATATGCATATTCAAGTAATGAAATTAGCAAGTTTGATGGAAAAAAGAAAAAAGAAAAAGGAAAAAGAGGAAAGGGAATGAAATTGGACCTAGATAGAATGTCTTGGCATATTCTGCACAGATGGTCCTGCACCTTTCATACGCTTCTTCAAGAAAGCATGGATCGAACTGTGGCTTTCGGCTAGTACCTCCATTGGCTGTGTTGTAAGTCTTGGATTGCCTTTGAACAATTTCTTGTACATGCAAATCAGCAACAGGAATGCCTTGTATTGACAGTTCAGGAAAAATCCGCGTGCTTCTTTGCTTGGGAGCTGTAATCACTTCAGCTCTAATTGTTGTGAGCATAGATTTTGGGGGCAGGAGTTTTCCATTGTTCTCTCTAATGTAAGGTTTTGGTGCAAGTGAAAATGTAGAACTCATTTGGCAATTCCTTTAGTACTTCTTTTCTAAAGGTCTCGTGAATATGATAGAAACATGAAATGACACTCTTATATATATATGTGTGTGTGTGAACAATACTCTCTCTCTCTCTCATGTGATTATCTTGCTGTAACGAAGATTTGGATATACAATGCTGAATGCAATACAAATATGGGCGAAACAACCTAAATCTTGGATTTAAGTTCAAGAGTTCTTTTACCTCAGTTTCTTCCAACACTTATGAAGTGATTTTTACCTCTATAATTGGATTAAAATTTAATGTTAATATGGTAGATTGATTATACAGTGTTACCTAAGAACTTGAATACAATAAACTTAGTTGGGTATGAGGCAATGACGTGTTTTACAAAGTGGGTGGGTGTTGTCTTTAGCTTATCTACTAGAAAGAATCATAACAACATTGTTTACAAAAGCTGTCCTGTAGTGTGATATGGTACTAGAATCTTTCTTAGCCATTATGCCCCCTTTAACTCTTTTTTCCATTTTGATGTTTTGTCCTCCAGTTGAGGTTGGATCCAATTGATTCCAAAACTATGTAAGAAAAGAAAGATTCCAGGACAAGATGCATATAAAACATAAGTGAAAAACAAGGGTGAGCAGATTATAGTCATTATACTAGTGTCATGTTGTAAGAAAGGGACGCTAAAGCTGGCCTGGGAAGTACTAAATAATTTAATTCACTTTTGAAGCTATATAATATAGTGATGCAGAACAGAGCAACAGTTCAAGGGAGTATTTGATTATGGTGCGGTTGTGGCTGCTGCATTATATAGTAAATATACTCTACTGGTGACAGAATTGACCGAGTCGTAAATTTCATTCTGTTTTGGCCAATTATTAAGGATAAGTGGTAAAATTGCTGCTTGTAGTGATGTAATTGATAACACCTTTTTAACTTTCCATTTGGCAAGATCACATCTGACATTCTGAGGCTCACCTGAGTTTTATTTTATTGAGAATCAAACAGATGATTAACCTTTCTGCTACCTACAGAGATGATTAACTTTCCATGGCCATTCCAACAAGGTTTCACATTTTGTTTTTGTGAAATTACGTACCGATAAAGTTATAATAAGATAACTTATTAAACGGTCGGTGGCATTAACAATATTGGGGAGAAAGTACCAGTACTTGACAACTAATGACATGTTTATAATTAGAGAATGACGTTTCGCACCAGAACATCAACAAACTAAACTGGTTTTTTGGGAGTCAAATGTGTCCAATAATCAAAGCATTAGCACATGAAAATATCATGAGTTGATCTAGAAATGTCTGCGAAACTGGGAATCATAGACAGAATCCAGATCAAATTAAAGTAGCGAAGTTGATACACAGAGCCAGCCACCATTGTATACTGAAAGACTAACATGTCAACAATATAATACACATGAAATCGTTGACTGACGAAACACATCTCCAGGCACGTGCATCTGTATTATCTTATGTTATCGTGGATCATGCTTACACTACATTGTTTGACTTTGTTTTAAGCAAGAAACATTACTATATTTTTTTTTTTTTGATGTTCTCAATCATCTAAATATGTATGTTTATATTAATATATGGCAAAGTATAAACTGTACAAAGTCATGTGTACCTCGCCAGCAACTTTGCATCGTAAATTTTTGGTTCTATGATCTTTGATAATGGTGTAACTTGTAGGTAACAATGAGACTGTCGCTGCAATCATTCTTACCTAATATATACAGCTGATTCGTCTCCATTGCAGATTACAAAGATGATACATCAGTCTTTTATCTTTAGGTCTATTGTCATGGGCTTAATTGCTGCCAAAACCACAGCAACTTTACATGCAAGAAATCCCACCATCCCAGCCAAGACTTCTTTTGCTGTGAAAACCATTGGGACATCCCCAGAGCTATACTTCACTGTAAATAAAGCAAAACCAAGAGCCAATGCAAGGCCAAAGATTGGCCTCTTCATTCCTCCAAACATTTGATTGGTGCTTTTGCTGTCCACGGAAATTGATTCTGGAATAGGTAATCCATCAACTGACCTCTGCAGTAGAAGAAGATACAAGAAGCCACCAATCCCACCTGTTAAAAATGCAGAACCGGCATTTTCCCCAACTGAAAAGGATGCAACTGATGTACCAACCAAGACCAGTATGGCATCGTAAAGTAGCAAAGAGAACTTCAAATCCGCGTATTCTCTCATGGTTTCCTCATTTGATATCCCACGGCTCTCGGATAGAGTTGATTCAGGGAGGCTTTTAGTCAACATGGTGAAGGGGTCAACCCCAGATAGCTTGGTGACAAGGCAAGGTCTAAGTTCCACCATGGAGCTGTCACTTCCCTCTCCGAGCAAGATGTCCTCAGCTTGGAAGTTGTAATCGAAACCAATATACTGAGGTTCCTCTCCATCTGTTTCCTCCAAAGAAATATGATTCCCATATATAACAGTCAAGTTCACACTTCCTAACCTCCATTGGCCTGACCTTAGAGAG